>JAVQJL010042725.1:0-32694 GCA_036024295.1 Nannoperca obscura
GTTAAGACTAGTTTAAAGTCATCTTCATTGAAAAGTACAGTGCTTTTCCTTCAAAAATAAGGACATTTCAATGTGACCCCAAACTTTTGAACGGTAGTGTATATATATATATATATATAGGAATTTAAATGGGACACTATATTATTCTTGATTCTTTTAAGTGATAAATGACAATATTCAAATATGATTACCTGCAGCAAATAATTGCCTACTAAGAAATTATCTATTTTACCTTATACATAATTTATCAAAAAATCTAAAACATTTTGGGCTTTATGTTTATTAGCTTTATCAGCAAGAAAGCTTCATTATACTATATATTATATAGATTATGAGCTTTAGATGGGAATCACATATTGTGGTCTTTTTGCTAATGACATTCTTTTGAGATAATCACACACTAAATCATCGGCAGGGCTCTTTTCTAATTTCCTTCCCACAGTTAAGAAGGTGATATTCTTTTTAATCCATGGAAGCAAACCAGCACAGCACAAAATATTATACATTGAGGTATAACATAAAGGTCAAAATGACTGGAATATGACGAGAGATAACCCACGAAGCCAAGCTCCCTCGTATCTTAAATGTCATTTTTGGGAACGTTAATGCCAGGAAAAGCAGTCACACGGAGAGTTGGAATTGACTGATAAATCTTTGAAGACAAAAGTGAAATTAAAGAAAATGAAAGTGAGATTCAAGTTAGGCTGAAGAGTGCACAGTTTGGTTGTGATTCAAGAAAATCACACTGAGCCTTGCTTTCATCTTTCCTTGATGTTTATTTACAGAAGAGTATTTTCTTGAGAGTTGCTGTGAGTTTTTACATTTTCACACATGGTAACGCAGTGGAAATATTTCTACAAACCACAAGTACTACCTATCCTGTGACGATTTCTCTGAACAAGCAATGTTTCTATCACAAATTATGGCTACAGTCGCCATGATGAACACTGAGTAAATCCATTTTTTATAGAAGAAAATTGCACTTCTAAAAATGTAAAGATGACTGTCCAAAGTTGCTCATGGCCCAGGAAGAAGTACTAGCCTATTAAGTGCTCCTACAATTTGCTCCTACAGTAGTGTCTTTTGACATGAATGAGGTCTTGTTTGGCACACAATGATTACAAAGGTGTCTGAGTAGCTGCAGAGCATCACTGGTGGCACATGACCACATAGCCTGTGCTTACACATTCTAAGAAGCACACTGAGCTGGTACACACAAACCTATAGAAGATGTACAAATGCACAACAATGCGACATCACTGGACGAAGCCGCTCACCACAAAGCACCAGAATGTACAGAGAAAAGCCAGGGAGACAGAAATACAGAGTGATTTGTACAAAACAAAATATCATCTATGCATAAGAGTTTTCCTTGATTTTCTTTCCAAAAGGATAAAATGAGGCTTTGTTTGACAACAAATGACATGTATCTGAGTCGGATATGCTGGCATGATACTTTACAATTTTATGCAAAGATGGGGCACCTGAGTAGAGAAGAGACAATTACTTTGAAATGGCTGTCTGCACTGAGAGGTACGACCTGCCTGGGGAGGATGTCCCTTTAGCCCTTCTCCCTGTCGCCTGTGTTGTGTTAAAGTGGTATTCTACCAAAAAGTGACTCTTAGGCTGTCATTCAGCAGAAGCAGACACATTTTAGCTTTTTCTCCTGTGAATTTTGAAGCACGAGTTCCATTTTACCAAACCCATGCTTTAAACTCTAAAAAAAAAAGAAAAAGCTTGGTCACAACAACTACTGCAGAATAACAATGTAAAAGTCAATTTAGGTTACTTCCACTGAACCCTCCTCCCCTGATTTGTTTTCCCCATTCACCACTAGACTAGGCCATCCAGGCCACTGCAATGAGTAAAAACTCACACTGAGGTAAAACAAAAACAGTCAATCCTGTCTTCTTTGAAAACCTTGGATCATAAAACAACAGAATGCATATGTATATATGTTCTACTCCTTCCAAAATGTGCAGTATCAAGAAACTGATCAGAATCAAATCAATGAGTTACCAACATGAGGTATACTGTTCAATAAAACCCTTATAAAGGAGGGTGATATAAACAAAATGATCAACATAATAATCATCTCTATGAAATGACAGCATGAGTAATTTTCCTCCCCAAAAATCTGATTGTTCTAGCCAACAAAAAGACAAACAAAAGGGGGAAAACTATTTAAAAGATAGTGGTTACAATAGATAATAGAGCTTCTATAAGGGCAGCATACATCCTTTATGCTGCAGGCAGGTTTTATGCTAATCCCCATTTCAGATCATCTGTGTCGGTTCCACACATCATAATAATCCACTACTGCATCAAGACTTAAAACACAGGCAAAAAAACATTTAACTGAAATAACATAAAACCCCTTATTTTAAATACTGTAACTTACTAAAATGAATGTATACACAAGATTTTACATTAGAGTTTGGCAGCTACATTATCATAAAATCTAATTCCTGCACTACAGATGTGATAGTGTCTTTGTTTAACTGAATAACCACCAAAAAACTGAATGAATTTCCAAGTGTGTTAAATGTCCCTCAGAAGAATTTTGTGCACTGGTGTAGAGTGAATTTACTTTCTCTGTTAGTGGGAACAAAAGCATCACAGCAAATAATTTGACCTTTATGTTAGTCTACTTGATTGCCAAATGTCTGTGGTCTGGCTGCAGTTACAATAAAGGCCTACTGTTAAATACTTTCCATAGTGGAAGGGTAAGGGTGACAAGCTGCGTGCAAAGACATGATTGCTTTACATTCACTTAGAAAAATACCTACAAAATAAAAACTTTTTGTATTATTTTCTTTTGAAAATGGCCACGTTGGGTGAGAGACAATTTCACAAACTTTATACCCAAAACATGTCAACAATCAAAATGGTTTAAAAGTCAGTTTCGTTTTTCTCACCATGACACTAACATAATGGCCCTGATTCAGTGACCTCCATCCACTTGGTTGTAGTCCAAGCTGTTTCGCATACACTGTAGCTTAGGCTTTAGTATCTGCAAATGGTGTAGTGAATGGAAGAACTGAACCCTTACAAAGGGGCTACAATAGGTTTCATCTCCAGGTCTGGATAAAAACTATTATAGCAGCAGGAACACAGTCTGGTGTTTTAGCACATCTCTTCTTAAGGTAGCATGGGTAATCATGGCTGACCTGGACTGAGAGAGGTATGTTTAAGATATCAAACTGGAATGCTTTTGAGAATAGTACGCTTCTTTCTGGACTCAGGACATTCGGGCTTTTGAGGATGATGAGTGATTAACAGTATCAAGATAGAACAGTATCAGTTAATAATCAAAAATATACACATAGTTTTTGTGGTTTGCTTTAGCTTACTGCACATATAATGGGCAAATGATCATCAAACCACATGGCAGGAAACTGGCTGCTCTGCTCTCTATACATTTAAATTGTCACCCAAGTCAATTATGTCACAGCAGGTGTTAACAGCTGATGGAAACCTGCTCTGACATCACTAATTGGAGTGTGGCCAGGTGTTAAACACGGCTGCCACGATGAGCTGAGTGGAGCAGCAGCGGTTTCTTGCCACAGGGGAGCTTGCCAAACGGTTTGCAAAACAGCAAAGAACAATAAATGCCATACATTTTTTAAAGTCTGAGAAGAATGTATTTCATAAACATTTCTGTAACTGACAATGGGTAACATCTGAATTCTCCTGATGTGGCAAACCACTCATTTACCCCCAAAAGACCTTCTAATTAATGTTTGACAAATTTGCAACACATTCACGTCTGTTCCTGTATGACAGCTATCGCAGTAAAAAAAAAGAGTCATATAAAGGAAATAAATGGCAATGCTAGTAAAAAAAAAAAAGTTTCTTTGAGGTACCAATCACACATTTTGCTCAGAAAATCAAGAACAATATACATTTTAGAGAAAACACAATTATGTTGGTAAGAAACATGTTCAGGGTGTTTCATACATGTAATGAGGAACCATTTACATTTCTGTTGCTGATGTGATTGAGTTGAGCTGGTGAGATTTTGACACTGAAATGGACATGGGTAGAAACATGGACAGGATAAAAGGGTTTCCTGCTGGATGAGTAGAAGAAAGCCACCTGAGAGAAGATGAGACATCATGTACAACAGGGCTACACCGAATGCTCTGCTTAATTTCACAATCAATCTTTGAAATGAATATTATAATTATCAACTGATCCCAACATTTGCAAACTTATCATTATCTCAGAATCACAGAGATTTATGAAACATCTACAATTTATATCAGACTCACACAGACTAACCTTCGCCCTTTCTGACTTGAATGAGTTAAAGTATAGTGTTAGCATCCATAAAATTGTCTCTTTGATGTGAAGCACCTAATGGAACCAGCTTGTAAACTCACCGTTTCTCATGAGGACATAATACTGAGTGACATAAGCTTTCAGGGATCTGAGAGGAAGCTGCAATGCACTAAAGCAACAGAAATTCTTTTGACATAACACAAGAACGTACAGTCAGTGTCGGACGATTATTTCTGCAAATAACAAAGGCTGTAAAATCAGAAAAGTTCAGAAATAGATCTTAAAAAGGTGTTAGTTACATAAAACTAATAAAACCACACTGGAAACCGTCCTGAAAAGAAATGAGGTAGTGTTGTTGATAAGGAGTAAGGATGCACAAGTTTTAATTTTAAACTGGCATAACCAATACTGACTCACTCAGCTTCATAATTCGGGCAATTACAGAAAGCAATATGATACTTAATCCTGAATACTTAAGGAATACGTTGAACAGTTTGGGGTCAATGTAAAAAGATATTGGAGCACATGTTTTTATTTTTTCAGATAGGCTTGTAGGGCCAAGTTGATTTCCCCTCAAATTAAAAACATGGCAAGCACTTCAAATAAAAAAATTACTATACTGAGTAAAAAATAACAACTAATGGCACAGTATTGCATTGGTGCATCCCTAATTGGTAGACAAACCAGAAGAGTGGTCTACAGATGACTTGTTGTAACATCTCCTCTTGTTCTCCCACCAACATAATTAAACCAATACCAACATGAACATGTAAATACCTTGATTCCAAAATGAGATAACCACCATCTGAAATATAGCAAAACCACTTTTTACTTTTCAGCTGAGTGACCCTGGTTTACTAATCACACCACCTGGATATATGGCATTTTAGACATGAATACTTCATGTGTACCAAATCTGTATACTCCATATCTTTTTTACATTTTGAGTGTTTTTTTTTTAATGTTGACATGTGTTTTTTACTTGTACTGAATATAATCATTTCTAGAAATATACAGAGGTTATAAATGCACCTACAATAATTAGGCACCTGAGACCTCCACACTCCAGTCAGGAAATGAAATGTGTGTGTAAATGTGTGTTTATGGATGACCGTTACATTTTGTGTGCGATACCATGGAATCAGCTATAATTTAGCTTACTGTGTGTGTTTCTGTGTGTGTGTGTGTGAGTGGACCCTGAGACAGCAGGAGGCTGGAGAGAGTCACAGGTGTTCTGCACTCTCAGAGTGTGCAGATAGTCAGATAGTCTTTAAGGCTTATTCCTCAGTGCCACAGTAAAGTAGCATCAACCAGACGAAGGCCAGGGAGACCCATTGAGACTGTTCCGATCCAAACATCAAGGATGATAGCCTGTCTCACTCATTCCAGGCTCTCTCATTCCTGAGTGGAACAGAGCCATGTGCGACACAGCGGGAATAGCCTCCTTCACTGCTTGGTTAAGTTAAATCTTGCTTTTCTTTCCTTTCCTACGGACGGGAAAGAAACCTAGAGGAAAACATTGAACCAATGCTAGAGAATGCATACCCATATACAGTACTCTACCACTAAAAATGTACTGTATATGTATACTGTATATACATATGTATGAAACAATGGATTCAAAGAACCTATAAAAACTTTGAAAAGAAGAAAAAGGAATCCAATAATGAGGTGCATAAAAATAATCCTTAAGGATTCTTCCTGGGTACGTAAAAGAAAGAAAATCAGTCTGATGTGTGTGTAAAGGTTGATGCCCTACGACATGCAGAGGCTACGGGCACAGATAACTGTGTGCTGCTGAGGTAGAGTGGACAAAGCCAGAGCTGACAAAGGGGGCAGGGGCCAGCCCAGCAGAGACGGCCTTCCCTGATGCCAAAGGGCAGTGTCTAGAGTCCCCGTTCTTCAGATGCTCTGACCTCAACACAGAACGCACAGTCTTTGGGGAGTGGAAGCCATTGGTTAGCCCCATGTCCTGTTGTGGCTCTAAGTCTGCATTCGGCTGGTCTCCCGTGCCTTCTAGCTCCCCATTGTGATTGGCCACCAACTTTATCGAGGTAAGACTCGAGGGGCTTTGGGCCAGTGATAGTTTTTCTAGAGTGTCCTCCTCTCCTGGTGGGCTTGGCTGGTTCAAAGGGGAATAACTGTCCTCTGATAGTGAGGGTCCCCTGGTGGTATTAGAATCCCTTTTGCTGCCCTCCTCCTCTTTCTCTCTCCCTAGGTCTGACAGCTCTGAGTGAACGATGACTTCTGCCTCCACCTGGTTACTGCACATGGATGTACACAGATGATCTTGTAAGTCCTGCAACAAAACAATGTCACTGTTACTTCAGGTTGTTCTGTTACCTGTAGTTGATCTACCCAGGTATCTCAAACATTCAATGTTTTTCTGGTTAAGTCCATGCACAGTGCACTATAGTCTATACTTCTTAGTACATATCCTTAGAGCATGACAAACATTTTACATAGATATCAGCAATGCTCACAGTGGACTGTTCGACAAACCCCTCCACTGAACAGCGATGGTCCAATCATAACTTAGCAACTTTAACTGGCTTGTCAAGTTCTGAATTTTTCCACATATCCAAAACCTAGAGCAAAAGGGTACGGAATGGATTAAACAGTATTTTAATCAACTCTAACATAAGCTGGTCTGTTATTAAAGTTTAGAGTTAACAGTTCTATCTTGCTCTATATTGGATTTTGGAAAGCAACCTTAGCGTTGTTAACTGAGATAGCATTACGTTTGCTAAACACATTGGTCAGCATTTTCTCTTTTAATAGTAAAAAAAAAAGAGCAAGCATGTTGAATAGTGTTTACAATCAACTAATGGAGCTAACATTAGGTTAATTAGTTAACTAGCTAAAGCTGATCAAATTTGCCAGCAGCAGTTTTCATTTCAGCCGGCAGAATCAATGTTTGAAAGCCAGAAATGAGAACCCCACTTTTGTCAATCTCTTTCTAAAATAAAAGACCCACTACGTAAAGACAATTATTTCAAATTTCAAGAGGTAAATGTGCCCGGTATCATTGTAAGCTGCATATGTGCAAGAAAGGAAAACAGTCAATCAGAAATGCCATTTGACCCAGTGATGCTAAAGCTAAAGTTGCTTGTTGGACACAGGTTAGATTATTAGTTATTGAATTTAGTTCATTCATTTACCGTGCCATTATCAGTAATTAGCATGTTGAGATCTCCATTAATGAGTGTTGGAGAGTCTTCTGTTATGGTGTCTCTGTATCTAGTGATTCTGTTGGCCCAGTTATGACTCACAGAGCCATTCCAAGCAGCCTGCAAGATGAACAACACAGTGGATGCACCAAAATTACAACTATTATCTTTCTATCAACACGTAAAACAATAACAGAGTACCCAAGGCCCTTTGACCTTGGGTTCAGGTGCAGGGGTATCCTCCCCTTCCCCTGGATTAGCACTTGCCATCAGGCTCTGCTCCTCTGGGGCCTCTTCTAGGGGCTGACCAGACTCTTGGCTTCCTGGGGGCATCAGTGTCTCCAGCTCGTGGCTATCACTGCACTCTGGCACGTTGGAGGGAACGGGACTGCCTCCTCTCCTGTACTGAGGGGTCACAGCTGTGGAGTCCAGGACCCCAGACACCTCCCTATTGGGAGCAGAGAGGGGTAGTATAGGGGTTGATCAATAGAGACTGAGCGTAAATACAGTTGCCTGGGTTGTTTCAGATGGCTTTTTGTTTGTAAGACAACAGTCGATCCAAGTAAGTAAAATAAGTAAGATGTGCATAGGTACTGTACTGACCATTTAAGAGTTACCTTACCTGGATTTGCCATTACGAAAGCTGAAACACATGCAAAGGAGGATGCATATCAGTCCCAAACACACACCAACTATGATGCCTGTCACTGCATGGATGTCCAGCTCTGTTAAAATATACACAAAACAAAAACACAAAAAATCAATCACAATCAAGCCAATGCAGAGTTTACAAACTAAAAAAAATGTTGCCACTCCCATGGAAATCTATGCCAAATTGGTTTTCATATTTGATCTATTGCCACAAGCAATATTTGGCTCATATCTAGAACTCCATCTGGAAAAATAAAAGTATTATAATAACATATCTAATTTGAAATACTATTTAACATATTCAGGCCTAATGTAATGAGACTCCTGCGAGAATGTGTTGATTTCTTCATACAAAGTTAAAGTAGTGAAGAGATACGAGGCAACGTTCAACTAGGGAGAGCAAACCTTCATTGATATTCAATTATGCTGGGTATCTTTGGCAGTCTGGACATAGAGAGGAAAGGAAACAGATGGCGGGAGCTCTCACACACCCACCAGCCAGTCCCATTCACACTGCATACTGGCAACACTATTACATCCTATGTGAACAAAATAAACCTGTTACTCTGTCCTTTTATTAAGGAAAATGCAAATATGTATTAAATGTATAACTACCATAGGTTGGTGGATAGCATGTACTCAACAATATTCCTCTTAGGCACATGTGAGAGAGAAATAAAATGCTTCCTAATTACAGGTGAAGCTAAAATGCTGACTGACGGAATGAAAAAGTGTATAATGAGATTGCGGGCTTAAACACAAAGTGACATGAGAGTAAAGAAAGTGCTTCTCACAGCAAACAGAGAGCAGTAATTCCAAGCTCTCTCCTGGAGGTCGCACTTTGATGTTCACACTTAATATTGTCCTCAAAATGCACCAGAATAGAAAAAGCACAATTACAGTGTCCTGCTGAGCTACACTTTCTCTGCTGGCAGGGACAAATTACCCACTTTAATAGGAATCTGCGTGTAAGTGTGTGTGTGTGTGTGTGTGTGTGTGTGTGTGTTTGTGTGTGTGTGAGAGTCTGCTTATGGATGCAAAAATGGCTGTAATATTTTCAATCTTTGAGGCAACTGAATACCTTATTTTGAAATTTAAATACCACTGACTTTATTGACTGATTTGACTTCAAAACCACCATCTGTCTGAATTGACGTGGTCCTCTTTTACATTTCCAGAAGGAAATTTTAAAAACATTAAATCTTTTTGTTTACAGATTCAGGAAGTGTTCAGTGGTGTATTCCACAGAAATGTATTAATGTTGCTTAGAGTAAATAAAGTCAGTCAAAGTCAAGTCCAAAAATCTTGTTGCTCATATTAGATTATAAAAGTTGCAAAAAGATGCAAAAAGTTATAATAATCATCAATGAATTATGTGGCATCAATAAAGTGTCTATAAAGAAAGATGTAATGAGAAAGATCATGGCAATGAATCTACTCAACCAACCAAACAACCCGTCTTACCATGTTATATAAACTAATTGTTGGTGGATGTTGGTGCCATTGCCACTGTTCACGTCATTTAGATTTGGTAAGCTTAACTTCTATGTTTGTTATTTTAAGTTTACTAATTGACACAACTTCCCACTGTAACAGTTTATTCAAAATATATGATATATAAACCGATTTTTACTGTCGCCTAAATATGTTCAAGATGACATGTACCATATTTTTGAAGAGGGGTGTGAACATCCTTCACAGGTGAAAAGGGCCCTGGCCCCACCTCAGTAGACGATCCCAACTTAAAAAAGTACCGGGTGCCACTAGACAAACCCTGGACCTCCACACTGGTAGCGCTGCCTGAGAAAGAGACAGACAGAGAAATATTGTCAAGGACCATTGTTAATCACAGTTTCACTCCAGACAGAAATTATATTAAATATCTTGAAAAATAAGATAATTAGGATAATGTTGCACTTAAACTTAATAAAGATATGAGACAAACGTTCACTGATTAACTGTTTTCAGTGCAGTAAAGAGGAGTCGTGTCATGCCAGCTAGCACCCACCATCTTGAGAGAGGTTTTCCCACATATGCTCAGGCTGGCTGAAGTTGCCACTGTACAAGATCCTGTAGCTGATGATGATACCGTTAGGCTGCAGTGGAGGGCGCCAGCTCACCAGCACAGAGGAGGAGTCCAGAGCGCTCAGCTGCAGCTCCTCCGGAGGTGTGGATGGCCCTGTAGGAGAGAGGAGGGCTGGGTCAGTAATTAGAGCCCAGAAAATGAGGCCTCACAGCTGCGGAATGTATATTGTCTTGGTGGGGGATTTGACATGTTGTGTGACAACCATCTGCGTCCTCGTGTCCACGCCACCTGGTTATAGGAGAGAGAGGACAAGCAGGGCAGTGGGGCAATGGACTGGGGCTCAGGTGACGATACATGGCAGTGGAGTGCGTGATGGGGTGACTGGTGGTAACAATGTCATTAAAAGCAGCCCACTCTGCACTCCACACCCGTACTTGGCTGACAGTCCTACACCTGGGTATTTCATTACAGCCAGTTATCAGCCATCGAAGCCAACCATGTCCGCTGGCCACTGGCCAGCCAACACACTGATCAACACAGGAGTGAGCACACACTCACTTGCGAGGGACATTGAGGCAATATATTTTACCAGATGCAATTAAAAAATACGTGTATAACTACACTTTTCAATTTTTTGGCACACTTTAGTTCACCTTGAGCTGTTTAGGTTCAGTGACTTGCTCAAGGCCACTGCAAAGGTTGTGAGGTAAAAGATTTCATTCATTAAGAGAGCGAAAAAAAGACTGCACACTCAAGTCATAGCTCTGCAAAAGTATTACAGTGACTGCGCTTATCAATAAGTTATTTGTTATTGATATAGTACCTTTAAAAAGTTACAATTCTTTTCACAAAAAGAAAAACAGAACAAAGAATAAAATGTAGCTATTGTAAGCACAATGCTGATTACATGTTTTAAAGGCCACAAAATGCTAAGAGCACAGTTGTGACTCACGGTCAGACAGAGTAGACTCCTCCACTGTGCCGCTGAAGGGTCCCACCACGTCCTCTCCATTAGACTGCACCGCCAGCTCATAGCGGGTGAAGGGCTTCAACGCCCCGAGCAGTATCTCCTGAGCAGAGCTGCAACACACAAACACAGAAGAGTCCTGAGTGTGCGGTGTATGTTTTATATTCTGTAATGACGGAATTTTTTTAAAACTTTGTTTCATTTAGTCTTATTAAGTTTACAATATGTATTAACTTTATATTGTTAACTATTATCATAATTTTATAATATAATTATAATTATATATAATTATAATAATTATAAATATTATTACCTGCCTTATGCTCGACAATCATTTACTGTATTAAGCTAGCAATTATTTATGCACGTCTTTAGCCCAAGAGCTCCACATCCTTACTTAAAATCAATGCAAGGACAATATGTACTGGTAGTTGGTGGACTCATATGGACACTCCATAAATTACATTGCGTTAATGATGGTTAATAATGGAGCTATTCAAATCATTCAAATGATAAAAAAACTCCCACAAGAAGAATGCAGGGGTTTGTTGAATGTATCTTATTAAGATGTGTTCACACACAAGCACTGTTAAAATGTGCTTTGCAATGTAAATGCTAATACACAGAGAGTTATGCAGGAAGCAGCGTTGTTCAAATGTTGACCATAAACTAAAGGTTTTGAGATATCCAGGGCCAGCAAGTATTTAATTACAGATATTATTAAGTTTGAGTTGTTCATCCTGGTTTCTGACCTGATGTGATAGGAGACCAGGGAGGCGTTGGTAGTTCCCGCTGGGCTGCAGCGCACTTTGTAGTTCATGATGTGTACGTTGCTGAACCGTGGTTTCTGCCAGCGCAGCCAGATGGAGGTGGAGCTGTTGGCCGTGGCTTGGATGCTGGTTGGGGGCAATGGAGGGGGGCGCATGGGCGGTACTTTAACACACAGACACACACACACACACACACACACACACACACACACACACACACACACACACACACACACATATATTTGGCTTGAATCTTGGAAAAAGCAAATATAATTTGTTCATTTTTATTACCCCATGGAAGTGATTTTTTTTGGAGGGGGGGGGGGTGGGCACTTAATCTCTGATGTTCATTTTCTGCGTGTGACTGCTTAGATAATGTGAAGTGAGAGATCAAATATTAGAGAACCTCATAACAAAGGAGATAATGTTATTTAAATAACATTATCAAGAAAATAAAATTGTTTGTGTTTGTCATGAAATGATAATGAAATAAAACTTTGACATAAAACACAAACAAGGTCCTACCGCTATACTGACAGTGAAGTCTAGTGCACATTTACTTAATTGATTTACATCACTGGTGTGTAGACATTATGTCAGCATGCACACATGAGAACCCTTACTTATGTCAAGGTCCTTGTCTGTCATTCCCTTCCACACAGCAGCTGCTCCATCTATCTGCTTGTTGAATGCCCAAACCCTGACCTCGTAGTGCCGGTCAGGGACTGGAGGACGGAATGAAAAGAAAAGAAAAAACAGGGGGAAAAAAAGCATTTTTCTAACCATACATGTTGCATACATATGTTGCATTTAAGTATTGCCATTTAGGCCATATAAATTAAGTCAGTGGTCTCTCCAGATGCTGTACCTCTAGCCTTAAAAACTACAGATGGAAAAATATTTTAACCTGCAAGACAGCTTTGGAATATTTTTGTAAGTAAGTTAGTAAGATAGCTTGTTAAAGTGGTCTCTGTCTGGCAAGGACACTGGTAAAAAAAGTGTTTGCCTCGCTCAGAACTGAACAAGGCTGCCTAAAAGCTGAGTATACTGGAAGTGTGCAAACATAAGCTGACTCTTTTTCATCAAACATCTTCCAATAGCAAAGTGAGCATCACTTAATCAGGGTAGATAAATGCAAGGTTAGAAAAATGACCATGACAATTCAGTCATTTCATTGCACCTCACTGGCTTTTGGTGTTTGTGTGTATTTGGCAAAATGAAAGCAGAACACACTACATATCGAGAGGCCTCTGTAAACGACTTACCTAGCCCAGTGAGAAGATGATACCTGGCCTTCTTACGAAGCCTGATGGTGTGGGTCTGTGTTATCCTTTGTCCATTGGTTGATTCGTCCGCCTCCACCTCTCGACAGGACAGCTTGTAGCCAGAGACCAGTGTGTGATTGGGTGAGAGATGCCATGTCACATTGAGTGTGGTTACTTCGGCTCTGACCTTTAGTTCAGTAGGGGCAAAGATCACTAAAAAAGTTTGGAAAAGGAAAAGAAAACAAACGTGATCAAGAATTTCACATGATAACATGAACCCTAACCACCAGACTTACACTCCAGCTATATTCTGACCTGTTGCTACTAAAATAAGCCTGTATTCAAGGGTTACTTTATGTCAGCGGTTCCCAAACTAGAAGGGAGCAGAAACCACTGAAGGGTGCAAATGATCAGGGGAAAGATTTGTGTGAAATAAAGCAAAATAAAAGAAATGCACAACTATTTTATTGCACAAAATAAATTATCTCTTGATAATGTTAAGCTCTTAATGTTCCACGTCATACCAAAAATGACACTGGGGGAACCTGCTAAAACAAAACAAGAATTTTTGGAAACAACAATTGCTAAGGCTTCCTTACCCATGCTGTGGTCGCTGTGGTTGTAGTGGGCTAATGTTTGGTGCTGGACCCACTCCGAGGGAACCCCAAAGCCAATGCCTGTTCCAGCTGCTATCCTCAGTCGGTACACCTGGTTGGGCTTCAGCTCTAGTAGTGTAAACTGAGTCTCATTACCTCCAACTTCCACTGAGAACACAGTGTCCACTGTGGAAACACAACACAAATATCTCTCTCTATATATATTTGTACTGTATTTATCTGATGATGGAGTATGTAATTATTCTGAATTGCATCTAATATATACTGAAAATGCACAGCAATATACGTATTATGTAATTGATGATTCAACAGATATCTATCACACATGAAACAAATGCATGTTCTTCACTGTGTTGTTTCTGCATTGATTCAAGTATAGTGTTGTCTCTCAAGGACAATCTGTTTTGAAGATGGTTCTCTTTAGAGTGAACATTATCTCCTTGTGCATTCTGTATTCATAATGAATCATTCTGCTCTGCAAGTACACTTTTACATTACTGTATATATTCTTAACGCTATTTCTGAACCTCTGCACTCTTAAGCCATTATGAACTACTTGCAGAAACAGAGCACAACAGAAACATACACAATTTCATGAAGTTTAGGCTGTCCATAATTGTCTGTTTTTATGTGAAGACACCAACGTGGGTAAATCTCCTGAGTTATACTCAGCATGTCACTAAAATGTGTTTTCACTGGCAGTTAAGGTGAACTTGTTGTCCAGCAGGGGTTACTCACCCTGATCCAGAGTGCTGTACTCGATGCGGTAGCGGGTAACAGCTCCTCGACTGTACTGCGAGGACAATGGATGCCACATCAACCTAATGTTTGTAGGGGAGGTGCTGGCAATAGACAGCTGAGGAGGGGCACTCGGCACTGCAAGAGGGAATAAAAGGACAAATTTGAACAGTCTCATGATGCACATTCGAGGAATATTCTATTGATCTGCACAATTACTGGACATTAAATGTATATCTATGTAAAGCTAATCTATACTTAGAAAACCTTTAAAGGTGTGCACCAAATGAGTGTTTACTTAAATAATTGGCCAAGGAGTGGCACGCAGATGAGGTGAATCAAAAAAAAAAAAAAACAACAATCAGCCATTATTACTACTACTTTTTAAATGACTACATAAACTGACTCCATGAACGGATTCTACTGATCTATGAGCTCTTAAAAACCCTGAGGAGTTACAAGGTTGGTAAGCTAATAATGTATGCTCTGTGAGTCAGTGAAGCATCCCAGGCTGGCCATATTTTACCTGTGTGGCCTTATTCTACCGGTGTATTAGTCTGATTACTCACCGTCCTCCAGCATCTCTACAGTAACGGGCAGGGATGGGCGACTGGCACCCATGAGAGAGTAAGCCACCACAAAGAATGTGTAGGCAGTATGGGGGAGAAGCTCTTTAACGTGATACTCTGTGGTGTCGTTGTTCATCGCAAACTGGTACTCCACATTATCTGAGCCTGAAAATATTCAAATCACATACATTTTCTTAAGAAAATGTAGACGTGTACTGTACACCTACACGCACAAACATGATTAGAAACAAACCTTGGCAGTGCACAGAGTAGCCGATGATTTGGTCCGAGTTGTACTCAGGTTTCTCCCAGGTGAGCATGGCAGTTGTGCTGGAGTAGGGCGTTGCAGACAGGTGACGAGGAGCGCTGGGCAGACCTTCCCTCACAATGACCGTCAGCTTGGCAGTGGCACAGGCAGTTCCCAGCCCGTTGTCTGCTATGCACTGGTAGTAGCCTGAGTCCTCCAGTGCCAGCTGGTTGATGAGCAGGACTCCAGGGCTCTGGCTCTTCACCCGCCTGAATGACTTGATGGGCTGGCCGTTCTTCAGCCAGCGCAACACTGGAGGAGGCTCCCCGGAGCTGTTGCACACAAACCGGGCTGTGTTTCCCCGGGAGAGGGATGCTGTCTCTGGGGGCTGGAGAATCACTGGAGGGGCTGTTAGAAGTAGGAAACAAAGCTCTAACTTACAGGGGACACTGATAGTATGTGCACCATAAAATGAAATGGACACTAAAGATTTAGTACACTGTAATACAGTTGGAGGACTTATGAGAGACAGATTTACAAGGGAAAGGTTAAAATCAATAAAGTGCAGTCTAAGATAGCCTCACTTTTAGTTTTATCCTACACTCCTCACAATGTATCTCAATAGTGTCCTTCTTTAGACCGTACAATGTCTGTAGATCTGATAGTATGAAGGAGCATCACATCTTCAATTACTTGGTGACATGACTCCTACCAGGCACATGCAGCTCAGCAGCAGCAATGACAAATTCTCTGGTCTTGGGCTTGTTGGCCCGGCAGACATAGACACCGGCATGGTGACGCCTCGTGTCCCTAATCACCAGGTTTGTTGCGAGGACGACCACGTCGGTGGAAATGGGCTTTCCATCTGATCAAAGAAGAAAGCAACAAAGAGCAACATGACAGTTTCAGACCATACAGATGAATAAAAGAAGAGAGACAGGCATTGAAAAAAGATGCAGATCATTTCTATGGCTTTCAGTTGCCTAAGAAACAGCACAAAAGAAAGAGGCAGCACTTTGAGCAGCGGGGTATTTGACCTGTAATCCCACAAGCTGACCAACAGGTGTCTCTGAGACCTCTTAGTCTCGGTTCACCGAGGTGACTGCATTGGAACACTCCTATGCTGTGTGTAAAATCATTCACTGTTCACTATGTAGACCGCTATTTAGCTTGTCCACCATTTTGTACTGAGTATAACCTATAGAGTGAATTATCTCACAATGCCACATAAAAGAAGTAGCGAACAAGATGTGGTTACTAACTACACACCAACTACCACTTTGCATTGCACGTGACCTGAATAGTGTAGTGCAGTTTTTGACGACTGTCACAATGTATAGTCTGTATAATCCCATGTATAGTGATATGTTAAAGGAAAACTCTGATATTTTTTAAACCTGTGCCCTATTTGTTTTGGGGGCACAGGTTTATATTTACCAAATGTTTTGGAAATGATCCAGTAGATCGCTTCAGCTGGCATCCAAATGGCAAAAAGTTTCACATGACATCATTCCTACAAAGACTATAAGTGTGTGTGTGTGTGTGTGTGTGTGTGTGTGTGACTAATTTAAAGCATGGCCCAGTGCACAATAGACCAACGGAAGTCTAGTTGTCAAGCAACAGCTATTACCAGTAAAACAACAACTTTACAGCTACATGTGCGCAAATCTGATCCTGACGTATTGATGTTTGTTCTTTGTGTGTGAGAGACAGATGCTTAGAGAGCGAAACACAGATGAAACTGTGACAGAAGCAGTAAAAAATAAAAACAAACAACCAAAGAGTGTTTGCAGGTGTTACCTTGTCTGCTCCAAGACACGAGTGGCTTCGGCTGGCCTTGTGCCATACACTCCATCACAGCAGGACGGCCAAGCACGACTGTTGCATTCTGAGGTGGTGCAACAATAGCAACTCTGTTCAAGGCTTCAGTAGAGCCTATAACAACAAAAGAAGTGTTTACTTTGGTATTATAGAGCAATAGGTATGAGAAATGCCACCGCCTGGGTCGCGCCTATCCCAACTCTCACCAATTACTATTGAAGTTTCTTTTACTTTTGCTTTCCTCCCTCATTTCTAGTAAGGGATTTCTCTTATTCGAGGATGAGTTGTCTGAAACTATTTGTGAATGAACTTACTTTCATAACACCCCTGCTGTTCATGTACTTCAAGTTAAAACAGGAGATAGTCCATTACAAGACAGGTGGATTCCTTGCCCAGTGGGTGGCAGTATGCACATTTTATGTTGCAACTAACCGCCAACATGATATAGTTAAGGGGTAAGTTTCCTGTTTTCTACTTGAATAATGGCACAATAAACGCAGCGATATGTGTGGCTTCAGTTTAGCTGATAACAAGCCTAAAAAGAAGAGGAAACACATTGGAAACATAGCTGGTTAAACCAACAAGGAACCATACTGACTTTCTGACCTACAAAGGGAACTGAAGGTGATAACCCAAATACTGATAATAATTTGTGTTAGCATTTTGCTAGCATAGCCTTCAGATGAGCAGCTAGTATTTGTATGTCTTCTGAGGAGGTTTCAGTGACACAGACTTTTTTCTAACACAGGAATATCAATGTTAATCAATTCTTAATGGATGGTGGACATGGATATGACCTGAATAGGGCATTTTGGTTAAACAGGCGAGAGGATTTGCTAGGAAACAGGATTAAAGCCCTTATAGCACATATTATTTACAGGTAAAAGTAGAATGGCCACAGCTACTTTTACCTGAGGCACACCTCTCTTCTTCGGTGACCAAGGATGTTATTCAAGCATATTGTTTATGGGCTGAAGGGACCAGGCACTCATTTCTTGAGTGTGCATCAATCCCCAAGGTACTGCTGGTGTGAGAAGGCCTTGATTTCCTGCAATTCTGCTCAGCCCAGGCTGCCTCAGCAGCACATAATGCTAATGATCTCCAGAAAGAGGCCTGACATTCTGCAAACACATTATAAATTAATCATTGAGATTACATACAGCAATCCTTGCTTAATTAAAGGCTTTAAGTGGGTCGGCCTGCCGTTGCGAAGGCTGCACTGCGGGGTGCACCTCCATAGGGGTCTTTAGGGGATATAATGGGTGTGGATGCAGTGTAAAGCATGTTGCAAACAACCTGTAGTATAAATTAAAGAAGAAACTAGAAACTGGAGGTTGAAGACAGCTTAGTGTTTAACATTTTCTTCATCCTCTCAAGTTAAGTATGTGAGCTTGATGACCTCAACATCAAGCTGTCAAAGCTTGGCTACGAGTGTTGAGGTATTCTATTCATAGAACTCGTTTCAAGCGAGTGAAGTGATGGCATTAGATCTGACATGTTACTTGTAAGGCTTGTAATAGAGCCTTAAGTCGCTTCCTCCTAGGGCTCCACTTCAGCAGACCACTTACATTAGGTGTAAAACCCATAAACATATACTGTTCATATTTCCGGAAACAAAGCATCTAGTATGCAAAAAAAGAGGGGATACTTTTCCCTCTATTGTCTATTTTCTATTCAGATGATAATAGAAGTGAGAGATCAGGAAAACTGAAGAATAATTCAAATCATCAAATTTAAACTTAATGGTAATGATTGAGATTGAAACAAAAAAGAAACTGAGGACTTGAAAGGTGGCTGTATAGATGGTGTAAAAAATTCTCCATCTGACTCACTTGCTTTGGCCTCATCTGTCTGTCTGTCTGTCTGTCTGTCTGTCTGTGTGTGTGTGTGTCTCTCTCTCTCTCTCTCTGTCTTTGTCTTTCTTATAAATGCCACAAAGGCTGTGACTCAAAAAAGGACACAATGGTTTCCACGGAGCAGCCAGTTACAGCTGACTGATCTTTAGCTAGCAAGCCACAGAGGGAGAAAATACGACATGGCTATAATGTGGGCTGCCTAATGGTAAAGTCACACCTCACAATAGTATTCACTGATTCACTGCACCACATAATCCAGAACATGTAAGTCGTTGTAGGCTGGAGCCACTCTGGGATTTTGATCATAGACTGTACAGAAGTATAGTGAAATATATGCCTTTATTCTGTAAACAGCATCGATTATTAAATTGAATTGTCAGCCTTGAGTTTTATTGATTTGAACATAATTACATCATGATGTGACATTTGTCCTTTGTTTGTTGCCATGGTATTCTGAATTGATGTACATGAGATTTTGAGGATCCATTTAGTTTCTTGGCTGTGGTGTCAAGATGTGGAATAGTTTTTCATCCTAGGAAATTGAGGTAAATTAAACAAAGGCTATGTTTTCACGGTGGTATGTACAACGGGTACTGTGATGAAGTTCAAGGTGCTAAGAGCACTAAGTGATTCCTACATACATACATATTTTCCCCACAGACCAGCACTTACATACTTGTGACTTAAATAAAGTTTGCACCAGAATTGTGTAACTTGTCATGCTCATATTTAGTCACAGAATAGAACAATGCACAATTGCAGTTCTTCTACCAAACAAGGAGAATGAATTGCGTAGATAAAGAGATGAGCAGGCCGACAGTGTGAGGCACTTATTAGGAGACTTAACTACAAATATAAGTTAAGCCTTATATTTAACTTGCTGGCACTAATGTACAATAAGTACCAGGCGCTTATTAGGAGGCTTAATTAAAAATATAAGCCCAATTCATTAATCACATTGAAGGTGGCTACTGCCAGTCAACACCGCCAGAATAACCGTTCTGAAGGACAGCCAAGGTTAATGTACAACACTTGCATTTACTACACAACACCAGCGTCAAGTACTTAACATATTATAAATCCTTTTAATAAGAAATGGACTGGGAATGTGTAGTGAAACAAATGGCAAATGTCAGATAATGGTTTTGTAGGCTGAAGTCATATTAGAAAGGGAGAATGAGAATAGTCCGACCTGAGAAAAATCTCAGATTTTCAGACGAGTTATTGGAACACTGCGTCACTTTGTTTTTGTTTAATTAAGGGAACAATTAGCAGGTGGCCACCAGGTGACCTGAGTGTCAGACATCAAGTCAGAGAAGCAATTTGGCTTTAAACCACAGAACCGTTGAAAAAAAAGGTTTAACTCTGAGGTGAACATCACCCTATGTCAAAACACATTTTATCTGCTGTGACAAAGATAGGTTACATAATATTCCAGCCTCATATTCCCAGGTGCCTCATAGTACACAATCAGAGCTTCGACCCAGGAGCTCAAGTAACTCTACATGGTTTTGATAAAGCAATGTTTTGATCACATTACAATGAAAGAATAGAGAGATTGGTCTAAATACTGTACGCTCCCCATTCACTGACAGCGGAAACACAACATTTACAAATGTATTATCAGCAAGAACGGACCCACTGTATTCTATTATAATGCATCTTTACGGTCCCCCTCCACTCAGGAGATGGCTTGTGCTTCACTTGGATGTTTGACTTTCACTGTGCAGAAAGACATCAGTAGAGAGTTTGACACTAGAAAGCTGTTTTAACTACTGGTCCTGTATGCAACTTACACAAGCTCCCCTCTGGCAAGAGGCTGCGGTCCGTCAGGACCAAAACCTCACGCAGCAAACCTCAACAGTTTCTTCCCCTCTGCAACTGGCCTCATCAACATGGCCCGGGACCCCCCTGTGACTCTGACACTGGTTCCTCCATAAACCCGTTTCTGCCTCTGGAGCTGTAGAGTCTGGATCTGTTGATGCACCTGCTGCCCCCGTGTTCCTGCTCAACAGCCGCTGTTGCTATCTTTGCTCTTATTATTAGCAATGCTATTATTATACTGCTGTTAGCATTGTTTTTATTAACATTAACATCAATACCATTACCACATCTATTACTTTACATCTCTATGTAGAACTGTACTGTATTATTGTATGTTCTCCTTCTTCCTGCTCTCTCTCCTGCTCCCCCGCTGCCTCTTAAGCTTTGGTCTGTGATATATGTAATCTTTCATGCTTATGATTTCATAGCATTTGTTACATTTGTTACGTTACGTTTTCACCCTTAAAAGCCATTTCCATTCATCTTAAAATCATCATAATTTGCATAAAACAGGACAACAGGTAACAGGAAAGCCCCCTACAAGGGTTACATGGTTGTTTGCAGCAGGTACTGGTATGTAATAATGAGCCTCAGAGGCAGTGTGGTGAAGCCTGACAAGCCGATACTGTAGCGTTTTAACAAGGCAAAGCTTCAGGTCAAGGCCAGAGTGGGTTTGCAGGGACAATTCACTCAGCTGTGCAAATCAATAGAGAGAGACAATAGAAAATAATGGGAAAAAATTAAAGGGACTTCCCAGTGTGGCCATGGCTGCATCAGGATAGCAAATATATCTGGAGGGGAGCAAGATACTGGCTTTTAGGTAATAGACTTAGCCCTGATATGCTATTCCAGTTAATAGTCTAATCCAGTCCCATGCCTGCTCTCGCCAGGTTATAGCCCCATCCCTGCCATAGCCTATTCACAGAGATAATAAACGAGCATGGTGATAGGCTGTATATCCCTCCTCAACCTGATAAGACACCAGCAGGGAAATGAAATTCTGCTTTCTCTGAAACATTATGATTTATGGAATGGGAGCACAACACTGGTGCCCTGCGCTGTGTCCATGCGTAATCATATCTGTGTGTGTGGATCCCCGTGTGAAAGAATAATGCGTGCATGTTTACGTGCAAGTACTGTATGCATGTGTGTATGTGCTAACAGAATGTAGCATGTCCATTGTGTGAGTGTAATGTGAAGCAGTGTGAGCAGTTAGTTAATTTGATCCAGGCCTGCTTACGCTATCTGACTGTGATTGTAATTCCCCTCTTCCATTGAACCACAATAAAAAATCAATTTTATAGTTTATTCCATTGAATCAAGTCAATAAACACACACATTCATTGGAAGGTCAGATGACTAATCTCTTTATAACACACCACTACGACCAAGAGATCTGTACTGCTGCTCTCAATATTACTATTAATAATATTAATATTAATAACAAAGACAATTTAAAAGCATCATCATTTACTTTAACCTAACCTATTTAGTATTTATAAGCTGTATATAAACACCTGCTTAACAAGAAGCCCTCCTTTTTATGCATAAACCCATAAATAATGAAAGTGTTCCTGTTCTTGACTCCTTTTGGTTACAGCAATGATCCTGCTCAAGTCAAAGTTAGTCAAAGTGACACCTAACCTAGATTTACAGAGGCTCAAACACAGTTATGTGAGGTTTTCTCTTCAGAAACATTAATCTTCTGCTTTGTAGACACTTGTGTTACAAAATAAACAACTACTTTTGCAGTGAAATTGGGATCTAAATGATCTACACTGATGTAATTGTGAGACTTTGTACTTTATTTTTTATGACTTTATGGTATAAGCACCAGTGGAGAGATGAAAGGAAACTATGCAACAAAAGTCCCCAGCTGGACTCGAACCGTGGATGCTGCAGTTGGTCGGCAGTGTAACCCCCAAGCTGTGATGGTACCTAGAGTGAGAATTTAACTGGATGGATTATTATGTTTAGAACACATGTAGGTGTAAGCAGACATAAGGACATTTATGTGTCACTTCCATGATGTTGGAACTCCAAAAACACCATTATACTCAACAGTGTCTTTCATTAGACACCCTTGCCTCCCAAATAAAGCTCTCTATTGAATCCTGATGACATCACCAGATTTATTTTCTCTTCATTAATTCATAAATAAATAAGTACTTAATTAATAAATATAGTATATTAATTGAATAAATCCGGCTAATCAATAAATACTTCACATTTCATATTCATATTTGATAAGACAACTGTGTGATATTATTTTGTCAATCCTTTATTATTTATTTACACACCAGGTTTGGATACTTTACATAGTCATTGACAAACAACTTTATAACAAACATATATATACTTACAGTGTTTATTCACTGCTTATACATGCGGATGGGGTTAAAATAAAGTGTTACCAAATGTTTAATACAGATTGCTAATGTTAAAATAGTAAAGCTGATAGAGAGCCACTGACACACAGAGGAGTAGGACAAGCTGCAGAACCATTAGACCCCAGCAGTATTTTCAACACATTTTCAGCTCTTCATATCCGATTAAGGTGATGGGTGTCCCTCTCTGTGTGTGTGAGTGTGTGTAAAATGTTTTAGGAGGGAGGGCAATGCAACTCAATTGACCTCAGGGTCAAACCACTTGACCTCTAACCTCCCTAAGGCTTGCCCTCTCTCACATGCACCCACCCAGAGAGACAGGCAGAGAGGGAGGACAGGGTGTCTCTACTGTCGTTGTTGTTCTTTTAATCTTTCACTCATCAAACCATCATTTCTTTTCCCCACATGTAAAGAAACAAACCAGAGCACTGCCTCATAGATCTACGGTGAGAGTTTTGGAAATTACCCCTTAACTGAGTAACTGACTGCAATATAGACATTATACAGACATTGTATGATATATGTATTATTAGTAATGTAATATTAAAGTCTTGTGTAGGCATACTATTGCAAAAAGATCATAATAAACATGGTGTGTTGTAGCATAAGACTGATTTATTACAACTTTCATTTGGTTCATAAAAATGCAACTAATCAGATTTAGTGATGTCATCATGTTCCCAGATTACAGTATAATGTTTTATCACCAACAGAAACAATGGTCCTCATCCCCAAAATAAGATCTGAGATGTAATTAACCACAATTATTCATTTCTTTCTCTTGGTTTCACGTGAGCAGGTATTTTATCACAGTGGTGTGTGTATTAAAACACATTAACAGCATTTCTCTGGTTTTTGCAACCTGCAGATGACATTCTGCAGGATGCATAAACAGTTTTCATTTTTAATGTTCCAATGCACTTATTATGAAGAGTTTTTATGGGAGACAATTTCATTAAAACTTCAACTGACACTGCTGGGCTGTGTCCAGTGACTGCAGGGACGGCCCTTCGGTTTTACTCCATCTAGTGCTGAGGAGAGGTAACACTCATCTGCTGTACAGTATGTACTGTACATAAGGTTATTGCTTCACTCCACAACGTCCCTCTTTGCCTCTAAAAACAATCTGATGTTGTTCTTGGGCTGCGGGATCCATTAGATGAAATGTAGTTGGTTGTCCCATAGAAAACACTTTTACACTCACACTTTCTATCTAAAAAAAGCTGGTGGCACTGCTCTCCTTTTAGGTTCTATACTCTCAGCTTTCCAACAATGACTAAAATGCTAAAAAATAATAATCTTATGGGAAAAAAGGAATAACCAAGTGCATCCCCTAAGTTTCTCCCTATGGAGGCAGCACCTTGCATGGCAGTTCCATTGGCATCATTGTGAAAATGTGTGTGTGTGTGAATAAGACCAATCTGTAAAGCGCTTTGGGAACCGTTAAGGTTGAAAAGCGCTATATGAGTGAAGTCCATTTAACATTTTCTCACTTTGGTTTAGTGTGTGACAGCGCTCCTTTCTAAAGTCAGAGGTTACCTAAGCGTCTTTATGGAAGCAGTGAGCAGACTTTGCAGTGATACGTGCATCACGAATGTGAGAACCAAGAATTAACCTCTCTCTGAAGTCTGAAATCAGTAAGTACAACAACAGAGAGTGAAGAGTGGGACCGATGTTTTATTGACCTCATCAGACAGTAATCCTAATCTAACCAAAAACAAGAGGCCAAATTGGATTTGTTTTTCTGTGTTTTCAGGGTCAGTCTCAGGAGCAGATTTCAAAAGATTTCAGTGAAAAGAAGTGAAACTGCCTGTGCAACCACCAATAAAACATCACTTCTTTTGAGGCCATGCAGTTGATACAGTTTCCAGAAGATTCCCATATCTGAAGGGCAACTGTTGTAAACCAGCAGTTATCATCTCATTTCATTTGGCATATCTGATAAAAAAAATAGTATTTAGCTGTTGTCTTAAAATACTTTACACTTATAATGTAATTGTGTGGATTTTCAGCCTAAAATATTATAGAAGCCGGAATAATTTAGGGATGCAGTAAAAAAAATAATTCTGATATTATTTCAAAAATAAGGATACCTATTAATAACAATAATACCATTTTAGGAAGTATAGGCCCACCTTTACAATTGGACATTCAAGGCAATATAGTCTCAATATGATTTTTTATGTGTATTGCAGGATTTGTAACTGAAAAACAAGATTTGAAAATATTTAACGGGCAGATTTTTTACTTCAACTTCTCAGATCTATTTTGTTTAAATTATGGACAAATAACTAAGTAATTATTACTTCTTTTTTTTACTTTCAAACTACTTGTTTGCTATTTTATTTGAGTTACAGACAAATTACATAACTGTAACTCACAGGGTTATTGTAAAAAAGTATTAAGGTGCCAAGTAGGTTTACACATACAAGGAATTTGTTTTGGTGCATGGGTGCCAACAAGAGCATAGATATATACAGAAAGAATTTAAATAACACCAAGGCAGCCATCTGCGGCACCATCTTGATCACAGAAAGTGTAAGGAACTCTACTGGAGGGATGAACAACATTCTTACAAAAGATGTTCCTTCATCTGGTGTTTGATGAGAGCGCTGTGTAACACCAATGGTGTTGGGTTGAGATGTGGTGACTGAAGGACATGGTATGATTCACTTTCTCTCCTCATTTTTCAGGGTTTTCCTTTTATTTTTCAGCCGTCTGTTCTTAATAAAGTTGTATTGAATCACTTGACATCCCACAGTTCTGACTGCACTCCTGCTCTTTCCTCTCCCTGCGCTCACTGACTTGCAGTCTCACCTCCTCATTACTCCTCGTGTTGAACTGCTGAACCTCCAGGTGTGCTGCTGAACCACTACACTCACTCCACTCGTTACACTCCCCCACCTCCCTCTTTATCCTCCTCCTCTTCTCTCACTTTCCCCTCTTTTCCTCTCCACGACTCACTTCACTCTTCTTCTACCCTCTCAGCTTCTTTTCCTTTCCACTTCCATGTATTTACATTTGTCTCGCCCCCTTTCAACTCTTCCCCACAGTCCTCCTTCTCCTGCCTTCCCGCATCACCTCCCTCCCCTCCCTCCTCTCCCTCCCTCGCTCCTCATCTCTGTCGCTGTTGGCAGCCTATTTAAATGCTCCATTGGAGAAGGATTAAGGTTTATGCAAGGTCAGTGTGGGATGTGATAATTATAATCACAGCTTTTTGCCTGGCCAATGACGGCCATTTGTTATTCTCAGCTCAGTGGCTTCAGAAGCCCCTGGGGGGGAGCTGGTGGGAGGTGTTGACAAGAAGCTGGCTGATTTACTGGGCCTCCTCCTCCCCCTCCTCTCCCAATACAGGGCTTTGCGTGTTCCCCCCTTTGTCTCCTTCTCCTTTTTTCATCCTTCCCTTCTCTCCCAGTTCTTCCTTCTACAGTATGTCCATCCCTCTGCTCCCTCTCTCCTCATCTACACCTTTACTTTTTTCTCTTTATTCAAGGGCGTCTCTGCTGTATATGGAAGCTGCTGTACCTGAGGAAAGAAAATGAGATAGAGGAGAGGTGGCTGTCACATGCAGACTCACACTTCATGATGATATCATAATCTCTGATGTTCATCTTAAATAAACACTAACTGCTCAGAAATCATAGAAAAAGATGCTTCTTGTAACTGCAGAACTAGCCTGGGAATCCCGCTGTTTTTAAGTTTTCTTCAGTATCCCAGAAATTCAGTCATAGTTGTCTGTACATCCATGGCTACACTGCAAACAGAAGCTGCTAACGACTCATTCAGCTCACTGCTAATGGCGACAGTATGAGATAGAGAAATAGAGACTACATGGAAACAAATGTAAGCTAAACACAACACAAAAAGCCTGTTGTGTTGGGGTCAGGTAGCAGATCTCCAGCTGCCTGTCTGGGCTTGACATGATATACAAAACCCAGGGTTAAATGTAACAGTGTTATAACAGCAGCACTTTGAAGGCGTAGTCCACTTGCAGAACCAGCAAGATCCTAAGCTTCTTAGTTCCTGTCAAGTTCCCTGCTCCCCCCTCATGTCAAACACAGTAAACATAATTACATTTAGCATTTAACATTTAGTTTGCTGATGAATGGCTCTGGTAAAGTGCATGCTGGCTCATTGGCACACCTACATGGTATTAGTTACTCTGAATTCTCCTTTTCTTTTAATGATATCCTCCTGGATAATTTAACCATACTGTGTGTTTATAATATGGCCTCCATTGCTGGCAGTTATATCTGAAAATAATTTAATATAAACTCTCATCCAAATGATTCAGCTAATTTAAATGAAACTGTACACAGGTTGTATCTGTTATCACTGCTTAACAAACTTCTACAAATATGTCACACAACAAAAGTAGCTCATTAAAGAAATTATGTGACTAGAAGGCCAGCAGTGGGACTAAGCAGTCCCAACATTGCATGGTGCAGCAAAAAGGTAGAAAGTGTAATCTCTCTAGCAGTTTGCTGTTAGCAGCACTTAAAGCTCAGTAAATAACCCCCCCCCCCCCCCCCCCCTACAGAGAGGCCACTTGTATGTAAGTTTTGAAAAAACAAATAACACGTGATTCTCGAGAGTTAATAATCTTTATTGTTATTTCTGTATAATGGACATTAATGAGCCAGTGCATAGTAAATGTTATGTAGTGTCACTTTAAGTTTTACGTATAGTACACAGGCTTACAGCTTTTACTTTTTTCTCTTTTTTCAGCCAGTGAACCAGATCTTTTCTAGCACAGTTTCTCTTTAGTACTGATCATTTCCCCTGGACAGTTTTAAAGAGGTTAAATAAAGCTGAACCTGAAATATTAATTTCAGCATAACCATTGGAAATAGTGAAGATTGTAACAGAATGGTATAAAAGGCCAACATTATATAGCATTGGCCAGCACAATCCCAGTCTGTAGCCATGTCTTCTGGGAGCTACCCTGACAACCTGAGTCTATACGGCTGCCTATGGGGAGCTGCTCAGAACAACCCCAGCTTAAACCTCTGCACACTGGGATTAAGACAGTACAAGCCCAGTCTATCCCTCTGCCCAGTGGGAGCTAACCAGTACAAGCTTCTTTGCTTCAGTCTCAGTGTGTGTGTTGCTGGGGTTCACTGCTATGCTTCTGTGTCACCTTCAGGTTTCTTTGTCATCTCTGGATTCTAACCTGTGGTTTTGGAACGACAGGCCTGTTTCAGCTTGCCTTGTGCATTCTTGATGTTCACTACATGATGCAGAGCTAACCAAGCCTTCATCCATCATCCCTCCAGTCAGCCAGCACTGCAAGCCATGTTTGACTGCTCAGGACTGCTGCTGGGGAATAGATTGCTAGATTTGTCCCCCCGCCACCACACACACATACACACTCACAGGGCAGACTAGTCATGGCCAGGGATCAGAGTGTTTTCTAGTTGACTGGTGTTAGAACCTGAACTAAGCGCAGAGAAGGGGGAGCAAAAGGCCAGGGTTGGACAGGGATTTGGGTCAGTGAGTCCTTTAAAGTCCCAGTACTGCAGCTGAGCTGTAGAGAAAGAAGCTTAGAGATCAGCAGGTCAGAGATCCTGCTGAGGGGAGAGGTTGCAAGTATGAATCCCTGAAACACAGAAACATGTTGCAGGGGAAGTTGATATGGAGACCAAGAAAGTCAGGGCTGGAGAATAATTTCCGTGCTGGCACCAGCGATGCACTCTGCAATTCATAATCCACCACAGGCATACAGTGAAACCACTCACTGGGTCATAAATAATAAGATACTGGCCTATTTTCATGTTTTCAAATCTGTTAGCAAACATAACATCCTGCAGTAGTTTGTAGTAGTTAATGGATGTTAACTAACATTATATTTGGTGAGTCAAACAATTGGTGGTGGATAATTGACATGAAAGCTGAGAGCCTGGACTGGTGGCAGCTTGATATGAGGATGCACATGTTTACTTCACGAGTGGGTTCATCTTTCTTGGGTTTGACTCACCTGCATCAATGAGGTTTCACTTGGCATAAAAAACAGCAGATGCTTGCATTGCTTCCCTTCGCATTGCATTGCTTCAGCACAGCCTCTCTGCAGAAATCTCAGAGTGAAGAGACCCTGCTGAGTCCACCCATGATGTCATTAACAGGATAACACTCAAAATGAATATGTATTGGTTACACTGGCACTCACTTCTCTTGACTTCACAGCTCGCCCCTTAACAATACACAGTGCCACTATAGTGACTCATATATGCATTTCCATTCAAGATGCAGCACATTAAAGTGAACACTTTTGCTCAGTGAAAACATATGAACAAGCTAAAAATGACACATCGTATCAATGCGAACCAGTGGGTTTTGGTGAATGGAACTTAGCCAGCTTGAGGAGCTCCACTCCTATAAAGAAACAGGAATGGCTGTTTTTTGCTACTGCCTCTCTAATTGTCTCTGCCTGTGTTCGACAAAGCCATTTTGAAGGACAGGGTCTCTCATTAGGCATTCACACCAAGGGCTGGCTCCAATTGGGCTGCCTACGGAATCTGAAGGCAATGCAATTGTGTAATTTGCACACAAAGTGGTCTGGATTGATCCAAAATAAACCTCTCAACTTTAAATGTGTGTGGGGGGGAGGGAGGGCGTATAATTGCATCATTTAGTGAATTGATTGGCTGAGAGTCGATGGAAGGGAATCAGGAAGCAGCAGATAAACGGTGACAGCAGCGCCTTTTAGAGCGGAGACCCATCGACGCAAAGACACACACACACACACCGGTTTAAGGCACTGGGGCAAAGATGTACACACATTGAAGAAAGAACACACCTATGGACACAATCCCAGATAAACCAAAACACAAACAGATATGTGAACTCCCCCCCCACACACACACAGTCAGATTAGACAGCACAAAGAGAGCCCAGGTCCACATCACACACTGAGCGCTGCAGGGCGGGACAATGGAAGACAGAATTAGAGGTAACAATAGATTTCATTAAGCCAAACTAGACTTAACGAGACAATCGATACGTCATAATTAAAACGAGAAAGCTGAGAGCGACTTAGACTCTAAATGATGACTGCTCTTATTAAGATGGAGCAGATAGAGAAAGGCTGTGTGACAATGGAGCTCTATAACTACCTACCACAGCAGGCCTTTGTGCTCACACTGGCCTTTCACCAAGACAGATAGATAGGAGAGAGGAGGGAGGAGCAAAGGAAGGGAGGAGAGGAGAGGAAGTGAGGAGAGGAGGTCTATGTTCAGTTGGTTAAATAGCAGAAAGAAAGAGATGATGGATAACACACCACACTACACGCTACAGTACAGTTCTACTCTTCTACATACAGATCTTACTCTCTAACCCTTTTCCACCATCTTTCTGCTGCAAAACGTACATTCAGTGTGTGTGTGTGTGTGCTTGGCCTGTATGGATGGAGACATACAGTACTTAGTCACATGGGGCATTTTCTGCCACTACGTCACTACAGCAGGTGGTTCCTGCCAACTGTTTAACAGTGATTGAACGTTTGGGAAATGGCAGAAGGAGGAAGGTGTAGACTTCTCAATCCTCTTCTTTTAGGCACTACATTTTGTTTAGGCCAACCTGATATCTTTAAACAGCCTTATAGAAGTTTTGGGGCGAGGTCCAGTATTAGATTACTCAGTGGTGATGAAGGGTTTTAATAACATGTGATAAGTCAATCTGAAATGATTCAAATGCATTTACTGTTAATATGTAGCCCAGACCCTTCTCTGGGTTATGTGACTTGGTAAGAGTGAGGGCAAACTTGCCAGTAAACTGAAACTGCTGTGTACTCAATAACTGAAGTCGTGCTGTCTGCTCTTTTTTTATTAGCAGCGACATAATAATTTATTTTTGAATTTTGAATAAACGTGAGGTTTTTAAAGAACCCATATCCTGCAATTGAATTACCAAATACCGTAGTGTTTGACATCTTGCTGAGTATCTGGCGCTTCAGATGCACCTTCAGATATTTAACAGTTTGGTGGCACTTTTACACAACTAGCATGATGCAAATCAGATAAAAGTGTGGTGAGGTGAGTTCAGGTGGGTTTACCCTTGACTCTGTCCCCGCTCCCTGTCAGCCTCTGATGATGAAGATGACAGATGGAGAAGAAGAGGAAGATGAGAGACAGGAGAGGGGGAGGAAGAGAATAAGAAGGGAGGGGGGTAACTGGGTCAAACACAGGTCAAATACCTCAACCCTCGGGCTAAGTGCTACGTTAATGTGCTCACACACACACACACACATACACACACACACACACACACACACACAGGCCTATCTCCTTCACCTACTTGATTCTCAGTTTAATTAGCTCTTATCATCAATAGACTGGTTAATGTTGCTGTTTCAATCGACTGCTCTGTTGACTGTGGAGGTTTCACAGGGTTGCCATTTTAGGAATTCATGGTTCTTTTCTTCTTCTACACGTTTTCAAAATTTAGGCTGCTGAAGTATAAAGCAAGAAGTGGATGATAAAAATGGCATTCTGAAATTGATCAATACTGCACTGTTCAATGTAAATTTGAAATGTATAGATTAATTTGGGTCAGTTTGGTGATATTGTTATGTGGTTATTGGTTTAAATAACAGAAATACACACATTCTGACAAGAACATTCTGCACCAGCTACCTTCAAGACAACACTGCGAAATGGTGACAATGACAACAAATCACAGGTGATGTGAAAGTGCAGGTGATGGGCCTAGTAGAAGTAGTAGTAATCAACTAATTAAATAAATGTGCAGCACTGCTATAGGACAACATTCATTTTGACCAATTATGAGTGACTCCCCTCTGAGAACTTGATTCCCCACACACCTGCTGAATAGAATATCATATCCTTGACATCAGGCTTACCTGGCTCTTACCTTATTGTAGGAAGTCCACTTTTATCATCAAATGATTAACCCTTGTGTGGTGTTCGGGTCTGTGAGACCCCTTTTCAATGTTTAATAAAAGAAAAATTATGCAATTAATTATTTTTTCAACTTCAGACTCATTGGCCTCATTTTCTGTGAAGAACATATAAAAGAACACATTTCCAATGACTGCACTCTGTACACCCCCCCTACACATTTATATTACATATGTGGTGTTCAGGTCCACTGGACCCGAGGGTAAAAAGTGTGGAAATTGTAGGTGTTGTGTACTTTCCCTCTGTCCTCCTCCAACCTGGGCCTGCTGTTAGTGTGTGTGTGTGTTCCTGCTATTACCACACAAGGTTGCAACACTGTTACATTTCAAGCATCGACACCTGTCTGCTCCCCGATTTCCTGCAAATTTTACCTTCTGTCTTGCGGGAACCTTTCAATATTTTGTGTGGACCCAAGATGGATATGAAGACACAGTATACATGCGTCAAGTGCAAGAAATACATGTGCAACACACACACATGCAGTAAAGCTCTGCCCCTCATGTGTTGCATGAACAGGCTGTGTGTTGAATGGGGCTGATGTTGTGTGGACTGGCATGGATACTGTATCTGTTCAATGGGGCTTGTGC
>JAVQJL010042729.1:0-21835 GCA_036024295.1 Nannoperca obscura
ATTTTTTTAAACATTTGCACTAAAACACATCTTTATACTTGATTGGTTGATTGTGCCCCATCCGTGTGTGTGTGTGTGTGTCAGAATGTGTGTTTTTATCCATACGTTTGGACAGGGGAGTGGTCCTCCCATGGTGCATGGTGTATGCAGGCACGTCCTCTGTGTTAACACTCTTCTCCCTCTTCCCTCTGCGCTTCCCCCATCTCTCTGTCTGATTGATTGCGTTGCGATTCGTCCCTCAGCAAAGTCTGCATTTATTTCTTTGTTGAATTGCCAAATGCTACAGCCAAAGACGTTCCGGGGTGGTTTCATTTGATCTGCTGACAGTGTCACTGTAATCTCCTGTCTAAACCTGTCCTGTGGAGAGAGTCGTGTGTTGGCCGTCTCCTTTCTCTTGCATCTTTTGTTTCTTATCTGCACATCAAAGCTTTAAATTCAGCTCCTGCTTTGCTGTAACTACTGACAGTAATTATACACAAGACGTGAATAGCTGACTCTTGTGAGTGTTTTGAAACCAATCAGCACGTCTTTCATCTGGATTTGGTTACAGCCGGAAACGCATTAGGAATAGTAACAACTTGCGTCTCTTGTACAGTGATTTCGGTTGTCAGAGAGCTGTAATTTAAAGAATTGCCATTATTTCTCTGTGGATTCAGTGCATTTTAAACCCGTTAAGGAAATGAGAAAAAACATCAGTCATTCCTTCATCATAACATTTGTGTGCATCTCCCTCCCAATGTATGAACTTAAAACCTTTTTAATCATAAGCATTTGAATAAACTGTGTATTAATTTTAATACACATATTCTCTTTTATTGTCCCTTGATACAAATGCCATCTTTTGTTTTAATTTTTTTCATCTTTCCTGAATTTTTGATTGTTTGTATCATCATATGAGAAGGCATCAGAGGTTAAAGTCGAGGCACGCGTACGCGACGATACGTTTAAAGTGCTAAGAGCATCAAATGGCGAGTTGGATGCCTGCAGGTGGTTTGCATGGGATCGAGAAATTTGAAGCGTCATTTGACGTTCAAACTCTCTGCTGTGGTATTTTATTTTGTATGTATTCATTACTCCTTGATTGATTAATTGATTGGTGTTATGAAACCAAATGGTATCACAATGTGAGTTAGCATGAGACCTGCAGCATCCAAAAGGAACAGCCAACCCATTGTACTCAGTAAACAAAAAAATTATATATCTCATATCATATCAGAAGAAAAGTGTTTTATTCAATATAAATCCTAATCAAGGGTAAACCAATAGTAGCCTTTAGTTACAGTATCGTTTTGGCAAAGCATGGCCCTAAACACATTTCCTGTGGTTTCTTACTGTACACGTGAGCAGCAGAAGAGCGCATTAAAGAGCAGTTGGGGAAAAAAAACATTTCTATGCTGTTAATCCAGTTTGAGACTTCTGAGAAATCACTTTTATGTTGTTTGTTTTCTGCATTCAGGCCCTGATGCTTGGAGTTGATGTACATATGCTGTAAATAGTTGTGTGCCCTTATTTACATGATCTTAACGGCTTGGCGCAGACACAGTGACTCAGGCTGAAACGTATCTCAATATTTCCTTCTTGACTCTGATTACACTTAATCCTCAGGAGGAGGCATCTGCTCACAGCTGACTCCTTAACAATTACTGGAAGGTTTTTTTCCCCCTACTTTTTTAAAACCTCAGACCACTCAGTATTTAAACTTTTTTTCTTGTGCAATGCTAATGCTGCAAGTACAGGTACGCAGACGTGTCGAGTGTCGGTAGACGGCGCAGTTTCAGCCCTGCTTGAACCGCTTCCACAGGGTGTTCATGTTTGATCCACAGAAACGGAATCAAATAAAAATCACCATTTACGCAGGCAGGGAAACTAATACTTCTTCAGAGCTCTGGTGGAGATGTTTATGTGGAGTGGACTGAATCGGATTTGGAGCCTAGCATTGGCATGTTGCTAGATTTTACAGCTACTTGTTTACACACACACACAAAAAATCTCTCTTTGGCTGCAGCTTTGTTGTTGCCAGACTCCCTCCCCAAGTGAGGTGATGTGGTTTCCTGGAAGCTGGAGAGAAGAATGTTTCACACTCTGGTTTCTTAAACTGGGATCCCAAATGCAAGAGTAATGTTTCAAGATTCATTCCCACAAATGAACAAATGTTGTCATTGGGCTCCCAGGTTTAAGATGTTAAAGAGCGATGGCTGTCCAGAAATCTCAGATGAACCTGAAAAATACAAGGTTCTCCCAACGGTTGTTCTGGTTTAACCACATCTTAAGCTGAATAGGGTAACAGATGTAATATAACTGTCATGAAAGCTATATTCAAATATTTTACTACAACTTGCTTTTGTGCAAGTAAAAATGAGTACGTCAAGAAAAAGAAAACACAAAACTGTTGAACATTGTGCCTCATCTCCCACCGAGCCTGTCTTTGACTTCTGTCTCTGTCTCCTCTGTAAAAAGGATTCTCCTTGTACATACGATATGAGAATGCATTTGAACTGCATCATTGTACAGTATGTAATGTGTGCGTGTCACTGAGCATTAGCAACAAGCTAACGTGGTATTATGGCTCTCAGTCATTTTAGTTTTCCTGTTACCTACCAGAGAGTGGCAGGTTGGGTTGGGTTTCCCAAAACGAGGACGGGTTTTTTTGCGTTTTTATTATTTTTTTTTGTTCACCAAAATTATATTTTCTACTTTGTTCTATTTCTTTGTTTTATGTGGTATGTGTGTGTTTACAACTACACCAAACACCCAGAACTATGTGTAAATGTTACCAACCCCTGAAAGGAAACTCTGGTCATTTTGAACCTGGGCTCTATTTTTTACAAACGGGGCTAAATGACGTTTTGGAATTGGTCCAGCAGATTGCCTCCGCCAGCATCCACAGACGGGCTGTTGTGGTTACATCACAATCCTTTGAGGCAATTGCGGTCGTGACAAGTATGTCCACTTCTTCCTGTTACTCTCTAACAAAACAGCCTCTGTACGGATTATTTCCATAATGTGGTCAGACACCTAGAATAACCATCCGAACCGGTCACTGATAAAAACAAGCACTTTTAGCAGACAGACTTTTCACGGCTGCAGTTGCCCCAAAAGATTACATTGCAGTCAGTGTATCCCAGTCACAGATGCCGGCGGAGGCGATCTATTGAACCAATTATGAAACTTTTGGTTAGTATTAATCATTTAGATTCCAAAATGTGTAAAAATAGAGCTTCATCAAGTTTCTCTTTAAAAGCACATTATACTTGATTGTGGAATACAAGATTTTAGTAATGCAATTCTTCCATATAATGTAGTTATCCAGAAAATGGTATCTGAAAGAAACTAGAATGCATGCTGATTTTTATTAAAAACCATTCTTTGTCTCCCTCCACACTCTGCTGAATATAAATAAATTGGTCATCGCCCAGAAGTTGTCAGCGCCAACTTGAACTTTGCTCCATTGGAAGCAGATGTGTCAAAATCTGAAACATGAAATGTTCAATTATTTTGTGGAAACTGAGCCCAGGACAACACACACATCACTGTAGACGCATGGGAAGAAAGAAACTCATTAACTCTACTCACTAGCCCAGTTTTGGTAAGCCCAGCCCAGCGCCACAGGCGGTCAGTGCTGCATTGTTACAGAGAGAGCAGTTATAGGGTGCTGGGTAGTTCATTTCACCCAAACTCAGGTGGACATATCACATCCTTGTTTTTCTAAAATGTTTAAGCTCGAAAAACAAGTGAAAACTTTAATGTGGAGGTCTGTGTTGCTTTTAAATTTCTCTTTTTTTTATTGAATGCAGGAATGAATGATTGTCGTAACCAGATTGATGTAATTTATAACGGACAGCTTCAGTTTGGTGTTATGATAATCTCATATTAATGCTTTGTATTGTCTGTTCTTGGTATCATATGTTCTGTTGCCCATCTCTCATATTCTCCTCAGAATATCTTTTGTGGACATTTTAAGCCCATTTCTGGAAATGGGGCAATTCTACTTCTACTAATTAAAATTTGTGGAAATCATTGGAATGTGGCATTTTATATTTTGAATACTATAACTTTATGTATGAAGAAATAAGTAGATTTATTCAGCATGTCCACTGAAAAATGGCAATAACAATACCATGTAGTGCAAAGAGAAGGATTAGGATGAATGAAAGCTTTGCTCCATTAAATTCCTTTTGACTGTGTGTTTGATGATGCTTGAGATGAGCTACTGCTGTGCAATCTCTAACAACTCCAATGCAACATTTGGACTTTTATGAAATCAAATGCTCTCTGATCATTGAAATCAAAGTTCATTTTCTGTGTGTGCAACCAGGATATGAAAAAAAACAATAAAAATGTGGATGTGAAAAAGATTGGGAGGTTTTTATTTCTCAGTTTACACAACCTCAACACTCATTTATTTAGCACATTTGATTAAACCTCAACATCTGTTTTGTATCTAAGCCTGGCAGAATTATATTATTATTAGTCCAAAAGATGGAGGTAATTTTATACTGATAAGGTAGGGAATCTTCCTCTAAATGTATTCTCTCCTATTAGATCCTGAGTTCTGTTCTTAATGTTAGTTGACGTTTTTTTCTTCTTTTTTTTTTCTTTACATCAGCTGACCTTTGGCTTATTGTAGCATTCACCATTGGGACTAAACACTTTTATTGATTTCTCCTCAAATATCTCTGAAAAATCAGCAAAGTACAGCAACCCAGCCTGGAGCGTATACAGCTATACAGTGTATACAGTAATCACATCAGGTAATCCTGTGAGTCAGTAGACCTCATTTATATTAAAGAAGTTTCCATTCCACCAGAACTGAAACTCTTAATTACACACACACAGACCAACTATTGTGCATTAATACCATAAACTTAAAGTGCAGCATCTCCTTTTCATTAATGAAGCAATTCAGATGTTGTTTCACTTAACAGACATGACAATAAAGTCCTTTGCATGGTAATGGTGATGGCGATATTGTGAACCCAGTCGCGGCATCGTTTGCTAAATTCAGAGTCTTAGTTCACATTCAATACACAGGGTTGTGTGCTACATGCATATATAGTATTGATGGATGCTTTTACTTTCAGAATATTTCACTTTAACACTTAACATCAAATTAGCTGTTTATTTAGCACTAAACCTAAAGTACAGCTGAGGCTGATAGGAATGTCATTAGCTTTGCAATCATAAACCAAAGTATCGAACAAGGTAAATGTTTTACCTAGTGATAGCGCAAATTGAAAAGTCGGGATCACGACACTTATATTTTATCCTGAGGGGGACATGAATGTGTGAAGCAAGTTTCATGGCAATCCATCCTGTAGTTGTTGAGACGTTTCAGTCTGGACCAACATAAAAGTGCACCAGCTGAAGTCAAGAGCACATGATCTTGTTGAACAATCACACTAATAGACACACAAATGCTCTCCGTTTCGACCCGTCTGTCTGTGAACATGTTTTGCTGTTGAAATGAAGTTGAATACGAATGTTTATCTGCATAAATCTATCTTGCAGAATTAATTTTAAACATTTGAAAATAGAAGAGGGTAAAGATAGAAAAAGTTTAAAAGAAAATTTTTCAGTTTAATTATACTAAACAAATCATTATAATTAGTGTACACAAGTAGGCATACCTGACTCCTTGTGTTTGTGTGTGTGTGTGTGTGTGTGTGCGTGCGTGCACAATGGTCCCAGCTGGCTCCCACTGTGCAGCTGGTTTCCATTTTGGCTTCACTCGTTGTACCTTCAGGGAACAGATTATGCGACTGTCCATTAGTTTTCTATCCAGCATAAGGAAGTGAGGTACATCTCATCTCTTCTCTAGTGATTCACATTGAGAACACAAAAAACATCTACTGTCTTTCCCAGTTCACACAGCCATTACCAGTCCTGTCTGCACAGTCCGGTGAAATGACACACATGCATTTACGCTTGGATGGGGTTTAGCCCGCTAACCGCTTTTCGTTACGTTGTCGTTGTGGATCTCACCGTGTCTCTGTGTAAACAATTCTAACACAATACATTGTGAAGATTACACATTCAAAATTCCAGAGAGATTAAACTCATCACACAATCTTCTTCAAATCAAGGTCTTGCTGTGTGTTTGTTCACAAACCCTGTGCAAACACACAGATGGGCTGGGATGGCAAAAGCTTAAATTCTCTTTGGACTTCCTTACTGAAAATTCTGAAGCGCATATGGACTTTGCCAATTCATTTCCCCAAAGATGATGCGCCAGCTTGGACAAAGTCTCATATGACTCAACTGTGCTTTTGAACACATCACAAGCCTTTCAAGTTGGCCACAGATCCTGTTGATGACCATTTTGTACTCACGAGGGCTCGCAGAGATCCTGCAGAAAATCACTAATGTGTGACAAACACCTGCTTCTCATCATAGTCTGTCTCTTCACCCGCTGTTTCTCCTGTCCTCCCCTTCCACTTGAAGGGCAAGGATGTCGGGCTGGTCCTGTTGTAGCAGCTCAGTTTGGGGTCGTGCAGGAGGTTCCACATAAGCCAGATCTGAGGAACACTGAGGCTGTGAACAACCATGAGTTCCCTGTAAAAACAGGGGTCAAACGTCTGAAGGTGGGGCGCTGCAGACGGTCTCGGAATTCCAAAGGTCCGAAAGCCCTGGTGGGGCAATGGTCTGACGCTGATCAACTGGAGACACATTCCCAGAAACACATCATCAATGGGGAACAACTCCACCTGGACGTAAAAAAAAAAAAAAAGGTCAAAGACATACAAAAATATTACAAGTGCCCAACTTTGATGTACCTGTTGACAAGCAGAGCTAAGTCTCCGAGCCGTATGTCCCGACATGACAAACCCTCCTCCCCCGGCGTAATTCGGGTACAGACCCCCTCCATAAACAAACTCTGGCACATAATACTTGGAACTGCGCCGGCGAATGGGTTTAGCGTGGAAAATAATATCACCGACAAACAGATCCTCGTCTGGCTTTTGACCTTGTAGCATCTCTAGTATATTCTCCACATTGACATACACATCAGCGTCGCCCTTGAAGATGAACCTGTGCAAGAAAAGATAGGAAAAGGATCACATATGAGTCACATAAGGCTAAGAATCAAATCAGCTCTTGATTTAGTTTTTGAAACACTGACTTGACATGAGGACAGCTGCTGTTAACCCATTTGAGAAAATGTGTTTCCTTCAGTGTCAGGTTGAAGAAGGTGTCTTCAAAGTCCCAGAGCAAGATATCCCTAAAGGTCTGACTCTCGTACGTCAAGAGCCGATCCCACAGAGGCAGAGCAGTACGATTCCTGGGAACCCCCAGCAGGAAAACGGTGCGGATAGACGCACCATTTTGGAAAAGTCCCTCTTTACCCCAGGTCCGACGTACCACCTAAAAATAATTAATTAATTAAAGAGAAAAACTGATTATTTTGTTAACCACTGACTGAGTGAATAAAATGTTAGGTTAAACCTGTATTCATTGATTTATGCACATTAGCAAATCATTTTCATATTGAGCATAAATGAAGCAACATTAGCATTCATTTGGAGACGTGTTTATGTCCACCTGACAAAAGTGCAGTATTCACTCTCCTTTTAGCTCTGGTTGTGGTTTCTACCAACTTACCAAAGGGAAATATCGTGCTCTTTAAATGTTAAATGCTTCACTGTGTTCAAAAGCTAGTTGCTTACTTTGCCTGTCTGCTGTTCAGTGCTGGGCAGGTAGCGTACAGTGGGTTTATCCGAACTTTTTCACTGAAAACAGCTGCTGGTTGCGACTGAAAACTACCAGTTCCTTTCACATTACATGTAGAAAGATTGATTATAGCAGCTTTAATTTAGCAACTTTAAACTTTAAAGAATAAAAAAGCCTAATTTCTGCACTGATTAACAGCAACTTGTGACATATAATGTTTTGGCAAAGGCCTACATACAACATGGCACATTTTACCTGCCGTTTATCAAAATCTGCAGCGATAGATTTCACTGCAATGAGCATGTAGGGAGAAGAAGGAGAGCCTTTACTTCCTCCTCCTCCTCCTTCTCCTCCTCCTTCCTCTGCTCCTCCGACGTGACATTTCTCTGGTTGGTCTATGAGCAGCTTAAAGTTTCTGTTGTCCTTTTCTCTCAGATAGCCTTCAAAGTCAAATGGTGGCATCGTGGGCAGAGGCTTGCCAGCGGGCTTAATCGGCGTCGCATTTTTCCGTCGCAACTTGGATTTCCCCTTAGATTTGACCTGAGGTTTGGACTTGGCCTGGGGCTTGCAGGGAGGCAGCTGGGGCTCTGACGGGCTGGATGGGAACTGCTACTTAGGAGAAATGATGCGAGACAGAAGACAAGGGACATTTATTATAACAGTAAACGTCATATTAATGAGCATAAAATGAATGTATTAAATGATGTGCCAAAAGTTACAGAAATATGAAAGCTAAAATCCTAACATGGCATTGAAAAATAGCGTAATCATTTCTGTTTATACTGCTTCGTGTTCATCTCTTTCTGGTTCATAATAAAATGTGTCGGAGCCTCTGTGAATCAGCACAGATGAACATCCACGCAAACGCAAACCTATGATGTGTACATACATTGATGCCCTCGACATCTGCATGTTCATGCAGCACATACTGTGCTGTGGAGTTCAGCTCAGCAGTAGACAGTATGTGAAGCGGTCTCCCTGTGAGCAGACCCACCTCAAAATACATCCATATTTGATCAAACAGGATCATGGTGGATTCAACATCATTTACATGTTTTACCATAACAGTAGATCAATGGTTTTCTTACTTTTAGATTATTTTGATTTGTGCAACTTTCATTTATACTTAGATTCCGATACCTACACGCGAACATGCTCAAACATTCATAACTTGATCAGATCAGGTCATACCGCTGGAGACTCCTGGCCCACTTTGGGCCCGCTGGCGCCCAGCAGGGTCCTGCTGGAGCTGGTAGAGCCGTGGACGTCTAGCTTCCACACAGGTCTGTCCCACCCAGAGGACAGCACGGCCTGGAGATGTGGGAGGGGTTGGTGGACAAAGATGAAGTCATTTTTGAGTAGGGGAGGGTTGTGTTGTCTAGTTAAGATAAAAAAAACCTTCCTGATTGGTCCCATCCTTACCTGGCGGGCATAGAGCAGCAGACAGAACAGCATCAGTAGCAGCACCGTGCAAATGACATCTCCCTTCACGTGGAGGATCCTCCTCGCGGTCACCATCTTCCTCAGCATCTTCTGAAGACGCTGGCTTCAGTTAAGTATTGAACAGGAATGTATTGGAAAGGAGCCGCTGCAGTTCATACTGCTTGTCAGAAAGGTGTTGACACCAATACACTCTGCAGAATGTCATGAAGGGATGTGGAGATGTTCCTTCCTCCTGTCTGCTGCATTGCTAAACATCACCTCAGATTTTATAGTTGGCTATAAAGATACGTCCCTTTTTCTTAGTGAGGTGATGTAATGTTACATTGGGAGAAAAGCAACTACACGAGTGATTTGGTCCTGTATACATCACATATCGCTGGATGTATGGATCGTGTCTGTCTCCATCCTTCCCTTCTCCTTCCTCAGGCACATGGGTGGGGGCGTCCTGCGCAACACCAACAACAAACCCAACAACCAGAGATCGAACTGGGACAACACAACAGGAAAAGCAGACACAGCCATATGAAAGTCAATGGAAATTGCAATTAAACACAATTGACATCAACTTTGATGCTGTCTTTTGCAAAGAGGATATTGTTAGGTGTCACTTTGTCTATTCTTTTATTTTAATAAGAAAGATAACTGTCCTGGAAGCACAAACTCTGATTGTGAAACCCTTTCTCATCTTGTCTAATGTAATAAAATAATCTTCCTTTGTGGCATAAATAAACTCAGCAGATCCTTCTTAAAATATGTTCCAGTGGCAAGAAAGCAAACACGATTCAGTGTACTCTGTCCTCCATTTCATCACAGTGCTTAGTTTCTTCTCAATAGCAAAAAAAATGGCTGAATTTGTTGAATAGTGACTTTTGAACACGTTAGGAAATGATAACTCTTTGAGGAGAAACCATATCGTGAACTTACAGGAATCCAAGATGTTACTGCTTGTTGTTAAAATAGCGACCACTAATATGTGTCTTTGTTGTTTCGCACCGTTACAGCGTGGGGGGGCGGGGTTATAAGTGGACAGTTACATGAGGGTACCAACTATTTCAGAGAACACTGTGTCCCAGCATTCATATCACTGACAGACATTTCTTAATAATGCTGACGTAGAAAATTCCCTGTTGTATATGTGCCAGTTTCACCACCGCTGTTTGTCTGGAAGAACACGCATTTCACGCAGGCGTGACCGATACCGTGGCAAACTTCTCGCGCACGTAACACAGAAAGTAAAAAGTCAAACACATTCCGCGTTGACAGTATCATCGACAAGTGTGCTGGGCTCTAGAATCATAATACGTGTGAAATGTTCCCTCATTAATGAAAGCCATTCAAACTTACCAGACGAGCCGGAGGAGGAGGTCAAAGTGAAAACATCTCCGAGACAGGCTGGACTCTGCGCACACCGAGGACAGTGATCCAGAGAGGAGAGAGGAGAGAGGAGAGAGAGCAGGAGATCATGTGTCGGGGAGGAAGGACAGAAGCGTGTACCTGGAGCTAAGCCCATCTGTAAACGCTCAGGGTTGCCTTTATGTGCGGTGGGAAATAACTGCAGCGTCAACGAAATAACTGCGAGTGCAGATAATTGGAAATACATTTTTGAATTAAAAGAAATACTTAGCTTCATGTGGGCCCAGCTGTTCAGGAAATAACTGACACTCTTTGTCGTCTGTTTTGGGTTAAACGTCTCTAAAAAAAGAAAAGTGACAGTAATTGTCGCAAACAACCAACACTGTGTAATTATGAGCATCTCTATACAAGGGAGTAGACATATAAACCGAATGCAACCCATATAAATGATACAAGCGGTGTGAAGTATTCAACAAGTGTTTTGTCTAACATATTATTTCAAATATTCACTGTTCATTGTCTCATTAGTCTGTAAATCCAGAGTAGTTTATTAGAGTATATGGTCGTTAATGTGCCAGTAGTCATAAGAAGCTAACTGGGAGCGCCTGAACGTAGCATCTGCATCTTTTAGCCTGACCACGTGACGTAAACTGGAGCGGAGCGACTTCAAGCCAGATGCCAACACGGCAACTGAGGAGAACGGAAGACATACAAGTGGAGAGTGTGTTAATAATGAGCAGTGAAGTTTTCTTGTCTTGTCAGACATCAGGGGACACAGACTCTGGGTAGGGCTCCACGAGGCTTCTGCTGGGTCAGTGCTTTCCAACAGAGGAGCTTTAAGCCCTCCAGATTATGTTTGGTTTCCAGGCCTGCCATTAAGGGCAAGAGGAAGATGAGACTGCAACAGTGAAGCTGAGATGAAGATGAGAGGCCAGGAGGAAGCTGGGAAATAAAGGCTGTGCAGATGAACACAGACTGCAATGACAAACAGTTTAACGTTTAAAGGCTCTGCAGCACAATAAAGCTCCTTAGCTTTAAGCAGACAACACACTGAAGTGAGTGTAATAAAATGCATGCAGACACACACAGCATGAGCGGCGGTAACTGATTTGTCAGTGCAGGCTGGGGCTTTAATAGTGTAGCACCTCTAGAACACAGCTTGTGAGCATGTGTTTCCAATCACAACTATACAGAAAGTAGAGGGTTTCTGTTCTTCCAACCAGCTGGATATGGGGTATAATACAGCTGAAGTGACGGAACAGAACATTTAAACCCCCTCCAAAAGAATATGCAGCAGAGCCTACATGGTAGATTTATTTCCCCCAACACCTGAAGCAACGGCCCATTACTTCAAGCTCGTGCTGTGCAGCCAAACTTTACACAAACCTGCAGAACTTCAGACCCCAAAGTTTCCAACAACACTGAATATGTCCGCCTGAAGTTAAAAGAAGTGTGTGTAAAGCGATGCACAATGAAAAATTGGAACAACCTGATAGGAAATATATACAGTAATATATTGCCAGGCAGTGAGGGGTAAGATGGTTTTTACCTACCTTAAATCTGTAAAAATGGATTAATAAAAATACATTCTAATTGATTTTCAATTGTGCAATCCATGTGCTGCTATCTTCACGAAGAGACTGTGTGCATGTGGTAAAAATTGTACTCTTACAACGCTAGATATTTTTCAAATAAAAAACAAAGTCTAGTGACAGGAAACAAAAGGTATCCAGTACGAGAAGAGAGTGAAATGTCTTTTCATTAGAGGACTGGCCTCTCTGTTTCTATACACATTAATTCTAGCTTCCTTGTTCAAATCCAACCAGAGGTACACTCAGAATAAACAGCTAAACAAACCAGTTTGTCTCCAAAGGACGTCATCCCCTTACAAACTGCAACAAAGTGAACTAACATTTAAAACATAAGATAATTTAATAATAGTTTCTGCCACAAACACAAACTTACATTTACAATCTCTGTGTACAGTCTACAAAAGGTAAAGAAGTTCAACACACATCATTGGTCCTCTCTGTGACATTCATTCATTTAAAATAGTTTTCTCTGGCTACCAACACCCAGCAGCTGTGGAGCCGAGAGCAAGTCCGAGCGAGTCAGTGGCTCTATGTGAGAGGAAGCTGCTCTGCGTCTTGCTCCAGATGTGCTCTCTCTAAACATCACCATGTCAGCTGAATTAAACAGTCACTTTCTCTAAACCCTCGTGCCTTTGTGGAAAAAGACAGTTTGGACTTTTCTGAAGATTTAAACATTTTCTAGACAAATGTGCAACGTCACCCGGAACGCCTCTAGCACAATCAGTGGCATCTTTCATGCTATCACAGTATATTTGTGCGTATACCTGAAGAAAAAGACTAACTTATTTTGCACGGAATTAGACAGCAGGAATGTGTTGATGAATTCGAACTGAGAAGTTCATTTCTCACTGCACTCAGACAATGTTTGCTCCGTAGCTTTTGAGAAAGAGTTTGGGAAAAGCCTCCACTCCCTGCTTTGGTTCAGCTCCTGCCTGCCGACACATACACTAGTTTTGACTTATCTATCTGAGCTGTAACTGCACTAAATCAAGCTCTTCCAAACCAGCCACAGAGCTAGACTAAGACAGATGACATTTTTTACCAGTACACTAAGTCAGCGTTTCGTTTCTCTGACTTAGCAGAATTTCAAGTACAGTCAAAGTGTTATGAAGCTGGTGGTAAATGTTGCTGCCAGGCAACTAAATCATGGAAAAAGATGGATTAAAGCTACAACAGCTTCCCCGTTCCACAGTGTTCGTGTCCGTGTGTAGGTCTCGTCCCAGGCTCATCATTCTGGTGAAACATCTTTGCTGGTACAGTAGAAGTTCAACATGACAGTACTGATCGGTCGTGCTTGTGACCGTCCCTCTTCTTTCAGTCTGTTTGTCCATTCCTGCCCCCCCCCCTCCTTCCACCCTCAGGAGGATGCAGTGCCAGCCCTCATGATCCTGAAGAGTGCGTTGACGTTATTGCTCTTGATGGCGTCTCGACAGGCAGAGATCACTTGGTTCTTGGGCTTTCCCACTGAAGAGAAGAGGGAGCAGCGACAGGCAGATTCATATGAGGAGACAAGATACGTATGCAAGATGTAACAACACGTAAAGGTTGACCCAAATGCTTTTAAGCTTCCTAACTCTCTTCATTGCCATTTGATACTAAATTCAGAATTAATACGCCTGCTCCTTTCTTCTTCTTAAGGATCTTCGTACACACTTTGTTATATATATTATTCCACGTGTTTTTGATGTTACTTCACTGCCATGGACAGAATATACGCCACTGTTTGAACTGCAGAATGCGTCCTTACTGAAATGCAGAAACGTATTTGTCCATGAATGACTTTAACGTTCCCAATTAATGTTTTGAGGGAAAATGTTTTTAACTGGAAGTTATGCCAGCTACAGTTCAGAGAGATCTGAAGAAAACAACATAAAAAATGACAACATGTGAAGTCATGAGTGTTGTTTCCTCAAAACTCTCTTCATTCCTAATACACTACATGTTGAAGGCTATAACATTTTTAATAAAAGCTATCGGAGACACTGAAAAAGAGCCGGAGTGGCTAGGTTGTGTTTCCAGTCATACTCAAGTACTGACAAAGCATTAAACTGTCTTATGTGTTGCAATAAACAGACTGCTTTTTGTAATGTGATTGGACAAAAAAATAGAATAAACAAAACTTTCATTTTAAAAGAAAAGTCAAAAGAAAAAGTGGTCCCTCCCATCCACATCAGCAAACCTTTGAATATTCACAATGTGGAGCCCAAAACATGGATTAGACTAGAGAGAGCAGACGTACCTGAATCCAGGAACACACAAAAAAACTACCCACCTACCAACCGGACATGTACATCCCTTCTCTCCCATCAGCCCACATGCTGCACAGCACGTCACACACACACACACACACACACACACACACAGCGGCCTACCTCTGAGTCTACCAGCACGCTGTATGGCCTGGTTGACAGACTTGAGGCAGGCCAGTAGTGCGTTGTGGTTGTTCGAGCGGATTTTGTACTCGTTGATCAGATCCCTGTTCAGATCGTACAGCTCTCTGTAGCGCTTCTTCGTAGTTGTCCTACAGAGGGCAGGAGAGAGAATGAGAGAGAACATACGGGGGGAACAGAGGGGGAGAAAAGTGAGTTTTATCATCTTATGGTGAAACATACACTTCATGGAGGTAGGACTGATTGCAGGACTGTTGTATTACACTGCTGGTTTTAGCTAGGTGTAGCTAATAAACTAGTGTATTTGTTCTCCATGTTGTTGATAAAATGTTGACAGCAGAGATTTGGAATGATCATAGTAGAAAAAGCGCAACACACAAGAATTGGTCACTGAATAAAGCATATTGTGGCAACTCACATGTCACCCATGAGGCGAGCATCCTCTGCTTGCACCAGCATGTTCCTGATGTAGTTGGAGTGGTCGGCCATAGCTGCAGTCAACTTCTGATGAACGGAATGGAACTCATCCACCTGGCATTCAGACATTTAGTGCGCAATATTAAACCACCACCGACATGTTTCTGTTGTAACCTTTAGTTACTATGGACACTAAATTCTGTCTCTCTCCTGACAAATAAACAATGCATCGCTCATCTGCTCCATGACTTCTCTCAGCCTTGACCAGCCTTTTCCACAGGGTGCTGCTGTGGTCATGAAGGTCAATGTACATGAAACAATGGACTGAAAGTATCAGGTTCAAACCTCAGTGAGTGTATTGCGTAGCTCCTCAAAGTATCCGGGGAAGTCTGCTTCTGCTGACAAGTCCTCTATCGCCAGGAAGGTGGCCAGCGATTGGACCAGATCTCCAGCCAGATCAATGTCGTCGGTTCTCAGAGTCATCTGATTGGGCAAATTACAGATGAATTAACAGACTGATTTTAGTTGATTTGAAAGAAAATGCATGGGGCTAATGTGACTTTGTGTTTTGCTAACTCTTAGTAAGGTCAAATAAAAAAGATTCACACAAGTCATAAGTCATAAGGATTGAATTATTTTTTTATTATTGTTATTATAGTATTTGTACCTGTCCATTGTTGGCCATGCTGATGGACAGCAGTCCCCCTCCTCTTAGTGAATTAAAAGTGACATCAGGACTGTCTACTCCCTCTGGAAGCAGGAAGTTCTGATTCAGCCACATCACCACCTACACACAGACACACAGACACACACACACACACACACACACACACATTTACATTCACACATACATATGTCAGAACATGCTGTTGGACTGATCAGGAGCAAACGTCCTATTGTTCTCCGTCTTCCTGAGAGACATTGTGACAGCCTACCCGCTGTGGTCGGTCGTTGATGCTGAAGGCGACCCTTCCAGTGGGCGGAGCAGCTGAGGAGTCCAATGTGATGTCATACATAGAGAAACGAGGCAGCTGTCGAGTGATTTCAAACACGTGGAATTGGGTGCTGGAGTGGACAAGAACAAGAGAAGGTGGGTTAATAACATTGGAAGAAAAATGCAATTATCACATGACAGCACACACGTTTGCCTTAATCGCACACATCCTACCTAGTTTTCCCTCCAACAAAGGCTTTGATGTGCAGATCTACTGGTATATCTTTTGGGGGGACAATGGGGACTCGGACACAGCCTGACAGGTTCTGGGCACTGGGGTGAACAACATGGCTCTCCCCCTCAAATATCCCCTCTGCGAAGATGAGCACTGCACGGATAATGGTTTCTGGAGAGGATACAGGGGACATCCAGGGGCTGATAAGTATCTACTCAGTGCTTGACATGCTTCATATTCTTAGCGTGAGTGCTGAAACACTCTACCGTTTGGGGTTGAAATGCTGAGCTCTACATGAGCCTTCTGGGCCTCTGTAGCAGGTCTCACTGACAGCGCTGTCTTGAGCTGAGTGTTGGCTGGTATGACACCCATCCCGCTGTTTGTCTCCGACACACCCTGACACAATAGCACAGTTTGCGTGGATGTTAGCAGAATCATTAACATACAGCTAAATGTCAACTAAGAATCCTGTGATTATGAAGTCTGCTCTCTCTGAAACAAACCAAAATATTTAAAAAAAAACTGTTTAAAACGGCACAATAAAAGAAAAGACTAGAATTCTACATCATTAAAAATGACTGCTTAAAAGAAAAGCTTAAAGTCACTTTAGCTGCACTGTGAGGCCGTAAAGCTTAAAACATTATAAAACATATTGAAGAATCCAGTCCCTGTATTGGGGTGTTATTACTAATCATCGAGCAAAGGGCCAGGGGGTCAAAGTCAGTAAGGTTATTTGTTTATTATTATTGAATTTCAAGCTATCATTTTTTACAGTATCGTGTCAAGAACCAAAAAGCAAAAAGGAAATCTACATATCACCATTCAAAGAACTAAATCTTTTAGAATCTTTGAAGATATTGTATATATTAAAAGAAAGACAGATTATTGTCACATCTGTACTATCTACTGACAAAAACAATACATAAATGTCTGAATAAATATTTGTACCTTGGCATTCTCTTCATAGTTGCGTAGCTCCAACAACAGATTCTGTCTGCGTTGACTGAGCTCTCTAATGAGGTCCTGTTCAGCACTGGAGTCCATGAGATTCCCTTTAAGGTCCTTACTGGCTGGCAGGTAACCACGGACTACAAAATACACATTTACAACATTGATGAGATCCTATTTTGATCTTAAAGGGTCAGTTCTCCCAAATCATCTTTAGCATATTTGTGTAAAATACCCTCTCCCTCTATGGAGGTGCAGATCAGTTGTTTCTGTCCATCCAACCTGTAGTCTCCCTCCACCACCCCGGCCACGGAAGAAGAGAAGTTGTCTTTGAAAATGACCTCGCCTGTGTGGTCACTACGAGCATCAATCTTAAATAAAAGGGGGAGGTGGTGAAAGAGTGAAAAGCAGCTGGAGATACTACAGAATTGAAATGAGTTGTGTCCAAAACTAGAATGATAAATTACATTTCTGAAGTGTGAGAGGTCATTTCTAGATGCATGGGCTGCTAAGTTGTGTGCTGACCTTTCCATTGGACCAGCCAGTGATAAGCTCCACCACCCCATCAGCATTCAGGTCGAAGGCATGGATGCTCATTGCATGATTCTTAGACTGAATGGGGAGAGAAAAACACATTTTTAAAAAGTTTAAGTTTGTTTTGTTTTTTAAATGGCCCTTAAACAGAGTGGACTGTTAAAATGCCATGTAGACTCCAGTGGTTAAGGACATGTAGCAAAGCATCGATAAAAGACAGAGAAGGGATGGACACCAACATAGAACAAACAGAGGTGGGGCTTTCAGGGGGAAAGGCTGATGGTACCTTAATCCTCCAGTAGCGAGCGGTGCGGTCATAAACTCCTACTGTGCCATTGGCCAGGGCATAGCCAAACCTGCTGCCATGCATATGGCACAGTGATGTTACCGTCTGTATGGAGGAGCACAGAGGGAAAGCTTGTCTTGTCAAAAATATTACTACTACAATGTACAAGATATAACTAGTAACACTGCAATGTTGATTATCCGTGTACAAAACATAATTTAAAGCATTTCAAAAACACACTCTTGTCAGTACTGATGGATTTTCTCTGCAGTTAACAAGCTTAGAAAGGAGTGAAACACATCAGATCCATTCACCTCATTTTCAGTCATCTCAGACACCAGCTCATCCTCTTTGAAAACCCTGATGTCAAAGTCCTCCGATCCCACCAGAAGCTGTGAACACAATACACAATAGCTGGCAACATTTTTTGAAGCAACAAAATACCATATTTATATTAATATATTATAATTTAACACATGCAACAAAGACCCCCAGCTGGACTCTCTTACCTCATTTTTCCCGTCTCCAGTGAAGTCACAGAGCACCAGAGATCTGACATTATCTCCAGTGACCTAAAAGCAAGATACTTGTTTTTAATTGTTTATGATTTAGCTATTTATGTATATCATTTTATATATTTATAATGATTAGTCGTGTCAGGGAATGAAAATAATCATCATGACAAAAATTGCATTCACTTATCTACTCATGTAAAATTAAAAGGTCTAATCAAATAAATGGAGCAAATGATCTTGTTCAAGAAGTGACTGGAAACTATTGGATATACAGAAATATAACTATAATTGTGTGTTATGTTGCTATTCAATCAAACAACCTTCTGAAATGTAAGACTGTAATGTATTCTAATATTGAAATGTTGTCTTAGTTCTTACTGTCCAGAAGTGGTCGTTGCCTTCATAGTCAAATCCTTGTAAGGCGCAGTTCCCTCCAATGATGGCAAGAGGATTCGGGATGTCCCCGAGATTCCCCAAAACAATGGCGTTCGCCCCATCCGTCACCTACACCCCCCCCCACCCCCCCCCACACACACACACACACACACACACACACACAGAAGAAACAGAAACATGGTCCCTTAAGGTGGAACTGCTATCAGTTCAGTTGTACACTGACACAGACATAGACGGAAGGAGGTAATGCTGTCGCTCCAGTTGTCTCAAAACAGATTAACCCTTAAACGCATGGGTGTTTTTTCAAAGCTCATCTCATCTCGTCTGAGCTAGCTACGTCATTCTCATGTTCTGCTTCACAATGGCACAAAAACAAGTTCCTCATCATCATCACATCTTCATTTATAGAGCTAGTACGATCAAAACCCTTCAATATCATAAACATGCTGATTGGCACTACCCGTTAAAAACAAATAGTATGAGGAATACCAGAGAGTTGAATGCTTAACTGAATGAAGTGAATGCATTAGACAGGGTGTAATGTAGAACCTACCCCTACATCCAAAGTTATCCTTCCCCTTATTCTCCTCCGCTCCACTCACCTCTCTGTAGAATATATCTGCATTGTCATGCACATCATAGGCCAGTAGGTTGGTCTGGGATCCCACCAACAGTGTGTCCCCAGTGGTGTTTGGTCCCAGCGTTCCTGCCGTCAGACAAGTGACTGCCTGGTTGATATTGAGCAGAGAGATGTCAGAGTCCTGGGTGCTCTGGCTCAGTCGGTGGGCCGCAGGTCTCTGACCACGAGCATGAGGGTTGTGGATAAAAACCTTTTGAAGAGAAAGAGAAGAGAGTTGAGGGCATGAGGTGAAAATAAGGAAGAGGTATATATAGTAGGTATCATATAAAGAAAGGTCTTTTATAATTGAAAGTGAACAAGTGTTCTGATAAGTGTAAATCTAGAAGAAATGTAGGGAAGTTCTGTAGATTGGGGGCGTTCAGAAAGAATGTGTAAGTAAAAGTTGAGAATATGGTCACTCTGTTCAATGGTATAACAAGGCCACAAAAAACAAGCATAGGATTTGTAGTTGAGCTTGTACTCAGACAGCTACCATGCTACGCTATGTACTTTTTGGCAATTACAAATCCACCAAAGTTATGTTAGAACAGTGAAAATGTTGCTTTTCCTCACCTTTCCAGCTTGTGTGGCTGCAGTAAGGCATGGGTGGACTCCATCAAATTTCCCGACAGTCACCATGCGAGGATTAATCTTGTGGTTCAACTTCAGAGTGAATATGGGCACCAACATTGTGACTACTATATACCCCTAATGAGACAAGAGCCGTGACGTGCCAGACAGACATACAATAGTCATTTATTATTTTATTTAATGACTGACAAAACAGGTACATGAGCAAAGTAGGATACCAAGCATATAACCGCGTGACAATGCGTGATTTTGCTACACTAATGTAATTACAAGCTTTACCTCAGATACTCAGTGGAGAGTCCTGTTGCCTAGCAACAAAGAGTGGCACGCTAAAGCTTTTCATCTGGCTAATCTCCTTGTCGTTTGCTGTAGAAGAACGCCATTCATACAAGAAAAATTATACTTGGCTCTTTAACATATTGTAAGCCCTGTACCAATACCAAATACGATATTTATCCTTCGAAGGAAATAAAATCGCCTATATTTCCCTTCACTGCCTTGCAAGCCTAGCATGTCTAGCTAAAGTTTACGTTGCTAGCTTTAATGTTGCCGGAAACAACTTCAAACTAATTGACGACATTAAAACAGTGGATCGGTGTTTTTTTCGAAAACTGCACCAGGCTGTGCAAACACTCTCACCTGGCCTCCTCCTCGGCTGCAAATGTTGGATTTCGGTTCAAATTAGCTAGCCAGCTAATGAGCTAGCTGGATAGCACGACAACGCAGCGAGAGTTGACAGTCGATTCGATTCCCTGCCAACAACCAATTCCTTTCTGCCGTTTTCAAAATAAAAGATTCTGGTTAACTTACTGCAGAGGACAATGAGGAGAGAGCAGTGGTGAAATACGGTGATTAGGCCTACATTCTCTTAAGTAATGTACTTTGTACAATTTTGAGGTACTTTAGAGTATTTTTCAGTTACTTTATACCACCACTCCACCACATTTAAGAGTAAAATTATATGTTTTACTCCACTGCATTTCCAACTATAGTTATTTTTCAGATCTAGAATTGTAGATCAAATGATCAGCAAAATATGCATCAAAATATGATGCATTATTATAGATTCATATTTAATATGAACTCCATCTTATCTTACTCCATCTTACTCCATCACATCACCACCAAAAAGTCACCCCTACCCCCACTGCTACTACAATGAATTAAAGCGCACGACGTGAGAAGACAGCTGAGGAGACTCCACTCTGGGAAGGCTGCAGGACCTGACGGGGTCAGCCCGAGGGTGCTTAAAGCCTGTGCCTCTCAGCTTTGTGGAGTCTGCAGCATGTCTTCAGCATGAGCCTGAGTCTACAGAAGGTCCCTGTGCTGTGGAAGACTTCCTGCCTAGTTCCTGTTCCAAGACTCCACGCCCCAGTGGAGCCAAGGACTACAGACCTGTGGCACTGACCTCCCACATCATGAAGGCCCTGGAAAGATTTGTCCTGGAGCAGCTTCGGCCCCTGGTCCAAACATATTCGGACCCTCCCTCTACACCTCTACACCCTCTATTTTCTACTGTATATTATTCTTTTTTCAATAACTTTATTGAGCATTGTAACTGTATCAAAAAGCAATTTCCCTTCTGGGATTAATAAAGTATTTCTGATTCTGATTCTGATTCTTTCCAAACAGCAAATCTTGGAGACTCAGCTACTATTGAATGTCACATAAAGAGTGAAATGAAAAAAAGAGTGTGGTACAAGACCACAGGGAAGCGATTACAGTTTGTGGCAGCGTTTGATTTTCACTACAATCGGAGTTTGTTTGCTGATGAATTTCATCACCATTATTCAGTAAAATTTGACAAATTCAGCAGTCATCTGAGCATATCTGCAACAACATGGGTCGACGTTGGAACATACTTCTGTGGAGTGATGCACTTAAATGATATTCAATTTGGATCAGGATCAACCT
>JAVQJL010042730.1:0-14542 GCA_036024295.1 Nannoperca obscura
GAGTAATGTTACGAGGACGCTGCTAATAAAGATGCATTCAAGTACACAGTGGATTCACGTTTATTATTATATTTAGAAAAAAACACAGTTTTTATGCCGGTCGTATCATTTTATTTTGTTTATTTATCCGCCACACCTTAAAGGCTGGTCCGTGAAAATATGGTCTGACATTAAACCGGTCCGTGGCGCAAAAAAGGTTGGGGACCGCTGATGTAGACAATGAAGTGCTGCAGGAATGAGTCCTAAAACCCAGAAATTAGTTACATATTGTTGCACTTATGGTTCCCTAATTTCTAAGACAGTGATTTTTGGTTAGATGGCTGAAATAAGGTCTGTGGTTGTTATGCGAGTTGTTATGCGACATAAAATAAAGTAAATCCCCCAATCACAAATTCTGAAGGTTATATGTGTCTTGAAAAAGGTTTGGTCTTTCTCACTCAAATTTTCTGAAAGGCTTTTGTAGAAGATTCCAAGCTTAGTGGTGGTGATGTGACTGTGGTGTAGTTTGTTTATAGCCTAACATTAGCTTTTTACTTCTGGCAGTTGCATTTACTCTTCAGAAATCATAAACGTGCAAAACGTGTAAGTATCATAAACTTTTGTTTGCCACAACGTTTATTTTCTGCAATAATCCAAAATCCCATTGTCTTTTTGTCATGGAAACCAGGGAGATGCTATCCTCCAGGTTGGAAATGTAAACTGGGGTAATAAATTTGCCTGCAGGTGATTCACATGGATGTGTGAGTCTACCAGAGGGGTATCATGCCCTTTGAGCAGCTGGAAGGCTTTTAATGTGAAACATCTGTGCAGGAAGTGTTGAGTTTTCTCGACAGTAATACGGTTCAGAAAAAATGCTAAGTAGAACTGATTACATTTTTTTTTGTTAAAAAAAGCAACAAAGGTGGTGAATATAATATGACATGACTTAACTGTTGTACTGATGCAATTAGTGCTATGGAAATGTACATTATACTGAATTTATCCAGAAAGAGATAAATATGGATAGAGTGTCATGTTTGCATTAACAACAAATTAACACAGGAACAAATCAGAAAACAGTGTGGCTTCTTACTAAAATATGATCACATATTTTTTTTCATAGTCAGTGTAGTTTTGCTAAGGAAAAAAGGAGACTGTTTGATGAAGGAAATTATGGAAGAGAAAGAAAGTAAAAACTGAGAAAGAAAGTAAAAACTGAGAAAGAAAAACAGATAATGATAGAAAGTAAAATAGTACAATGACAAAGACAAGTCCCAAAGATACCCAAAGGCTTAACCCAGCAAAGTGACGTAATGATCTGACATAACATAAACTGATTCTGCCTGAACCTCCTAAGTCACTAGACTCAAAGGTGTATGATCTCCTGGGTGCAAACATTTATATTTTCATTTGAACAAAAGTCACAAGTCTGCCTTTCTCAGCACTGCAAGTAGCTAATTTAAATAGTTGCAAGGGAGAAAAACAAGACTCAATAATGTCGACGATGTCTCTCTGTAGAGGTAAAGTAGGTTAAAGGAAAGTCAAATGTAGCTGCCATCAAATATGCCATTAGTCAGTGATGACAATGACAAAGTCTAGCACTGGGCAAGTAACATGATAATCAGAAGGATCATTACAGGTACTATGTGTACATTCTACATAATATTTAACGTATATTTTGCTGATAACATTTCTTTACTTTTATTTGAGTAAAAAGTTTTAATTCAGGACTTTTATTTATATATTCATGTTGAGAGTTAGGTGAGAAAATCAATCATGTCAATACTGTAAATATGAAGCTGGAGCCTGTGGCCAGTTAGCTTAGCATAACATGTGGAAATGGGGGAATTTCTCATGCACATTATCAAACAAATAACATAAACTAATTGCCACATTGTGAAAGTGGGGCCTTTGTGGCCCCTGGGAGTCTGGGGTAATCCAGCCGTGGGAAAGGCTAGCTCCACCTCCTCACAGTGATGTGACTTGAGTCAGGTAGATAGGATGATCACAGTGCTGAAACACTACATCCTGCTACTTTTCATTTCCAAAAGGATCTCAAACCTAAAGTGAATTTGCCGGCTGTACACTACTTCAGCACTTGAGTGCTGGACAGTGTCTGCTTCAGCAACTGTTTCACCATCTTAAAGTGCTAGCAAAACAATCGCTCCCAAATTAAAATTGCTTTCTGAAGTCGATTCAGCACTTCTTTACCTCCAGCAATGATTCTATTTTCGTGTCACTACTTGGTGCCAGCGACCCACATTGGCCACTTCAGAGCTGGATATCACCACAGGGGTACAAACAGCACATGTAAAGATTTTCACTTTTCATAGGACAGCTCTATTAACAGAAACCTACACCCTACATCAGCTCTCTCAGCAGTAGAGAGCTTAGTGGCTCAGCACATTGACAGGATTCATGCACTGTGAGCACTCAAGCAGGCATTCATCCAAAAAAGTGTGTGATTTTTTACTGCAACATGCTCACATGGTAAATTCAGCATTTTGTATAATTCCACAGGACTAATTCTATCAGTAAAGCAATGGACATCGCTACTCTGAGATTCTTTTTTAATTAACAATCAGGCACTCCGACACCCATCCAACACCACTACATAATTCAATGAACCATACCTAGTGGGCTTTTTGAGGATTTTTAATAGGTCAGAACATTGCCATGGTGCTGTCACAATCTGAGCAAGAGAAACCCACTTTCCTACAGTGGAACCAGGTGGGGGACTGCATTCCACAATTTTTGAAACTTTCCAAAACTGAAAATCTCACAATCATGGCTCATGTCCGGGTGTGAGACTGACTATGGTGGGTAAAACAAGCAAAAACACTTTGGACATGGTCAGAAGACATCTATGAATTACTTTGTTTAAAGTATACTGAGGCCTTTAGCCATAAGTTTCACTTGCTGGTATACATTTTTTTTTTGATCATTACTAACTTTTCATCTTTTTATTTTTCATTCTGTTTGTTCAACTTATTCTGCCATGCTCTAACCCTCACACTAACAACACTAATTCTACCCTAACCCTTTGGAACTGTAACCTCCCCACATTTTGGTTAAGATACCATCTGATGCCTGTGTCCATAGCTGTACAAGCCAAAAGATGTACTGTTTGTGTGTGTGTGTGTGTGTGTGTGTGTGTGTGTGTGTGTGTGTGTGTTTCATCTTACAGGTTAACAAAAAGAGTGTGAGCAGGTTTATTTTCAGCACCTCTGGGCTGGCTGTAACAGAGCTACTGTTTGGGGCTGCTGTGGTTGGTGGCAGGTCCATTCTGCTGGACAGCATTAGGCAGCTGCTCAGCCATGACAAATGAGTTTGTACGAGCATTTATGTGTCCAGGTATGTGTATGTGACTGATGTAGCCTTTGTGTTGCTGGGAGTTGTTAATACTTACTAACAGGAACCTTAGGCAAAGAGTGTATGGTGTTATTAGCTCTTACACAAGGATATAGCTTAGCACTCATAACAGGTGACAGGTAAATGGCTGATATAATTTCATTAATTTCTTTGGTGATGAAGCAGAGATGCTGATGAAGGGCATCACGAAGAAAACAAAAGCATCAGTAGTTTGTTAAATGCTAAAGATAACTTCCCATTACCTTTAACTGTGGTCACAGGTGGCTCTCTTGCTCTGAGTATTAGGTCTGTAGAGATATATTAACCTTCCTTGCTTTGTTTTCAGTGACAAGAAGAGTAGAACGTTCATCCTATGGACCCAAACATGGAGATGGATTAAGTGGGTTGTTGATAACATTTCATGAACTCCCATAACAATGACTAAGACTGGTCATTTTTTTCATTGTTAACAAATCTCAAGAAAAGATAAAAACTAACAATGTGTATCCAAAGCCTGATATATCTAATTCCTTTGTGTCATGGGATCAATTCTATGCATGTTAAACTGAACTTACCATGGAATGTACATTTGCTAAGTAATGACAGTACATCTTTCATGTCAATGGTTTTATTTTATGTTGAGGAATGGCTGTCTTCTGTTCTGTGTAAATGTCCTGTACTCTATCGGCTCTATGATTTGCTGCATTGTATATTGAATTATAAATTCTTTTTAAAACTTTTTTAAAAAATCAATGACCCACACTGTTGCACAAGGTCACATGTTCCTTCATTACAAGGAAATTAAGAATAATGACAGAATTACCCTATAAAGAGAACCATACTTGCACATGCTGAAGTTGTTTGGAGTTTCTAGGAACTGGTTTCAGGAGACTTTCTTGTTGCAATCTGAGCAGATATCCTTTGGTTTTCTATCTGATCTTTAAAGTTCAAACAAAGGCACCAAAACAGTAAGGATGTAAGGGTGTTCAAATCCAGCCAATAAGAAAGAAGGACATCAGCTGCAATTCTCACCGACCTCACACACACACACACACACTGCACAGCACGTCACAGCAGATCATTCTGCAGTAATCTGCTGCATATGTCCGTGTATTTAGCTGTATGAGGCTAGGGGCTTACTGCACATGCTATTTTCTATGCTCAATTAGCTAATTTTGTGCAACTGTATGTGTCTCTGCATTTAGCCAGTATGTATGTGTGTGTGTGTGTGTGTGTGTGTGTGTGTGTGTGTGTGTGTGTGACAGTAGAGATCACTCAGAGGTTAAACGCTTTATTTCTTGACATGTCATCAACTACAGTATGGTGCCCCTCTTTCTTTCTCTGCACCCTCTCCTCTTACATTCTCATTTCTCTCTCAGTCTCTCTCTCTTTCTCTCTCTCTCTCTCTCTCTCTCTCTCTCTCTCTCTGCAATGGGTGACACGTAGAGAAAGAAAGCTCTGTCGCAGCATTATCCTGAAAAGCACAGAGGGGGAAGGGGGACCCTGGTGGATATATTGCCTATAGTGCAACAAAACCACTAAAGGGGGGGGGGGGGGAGAGAGAGCAGTGCTAAAGGTTTTAAAAACACAAGGAAAACCTCTGAAAAATATCACGAAAGATCATCTTCTGGCTGTCATTGTTTTGCTGCAGAGGTATTGAGATCTTGCAGTGACGTTATGATCTAGAACCGCGTTACTAACTGAAGGTCGGAAGCAATGTACCTGCTCCATAAATAACACTGGCTAAGTCATTGTTTTTGGGTGAATCGGTTAATAAATGGGGCCAGTTTCCACCCACTGACCATCTGTCTCACCTTAGCTCTTAAAGGAATAGTTCAACATTTTGGGTAATGGACTTTGCTTTTTTCCCTCAAGACTGAGATGAAAATATGAAATATATCAGTCTCATCTCTGGGTGTTAAGCACAGAGCTGGAGTCATGCTGATGTACCCCATCAGCCCTCTCAGACAAGCTCAAGTACCAAATAGGTTTCCATTTCAATTGATTTTAAAGATGATGTTATTCAGCTCTATTAATTATACACGTAGATATTGTTACAATACATTTTCATACAATTGATTAGGTTGGTTGAGTAAAGTGGCAGTAGCTGAATAATTCAACAATTTATCCATTACTAGCTATTTTATCCATTACTTTTAGTTAAGTATTTCAATGAGCGTTTAGCTAACTTTGAGCTATTTTCTGTTTAAAAATTTGTTTAGGTATCTCAGCTTTTTTTTTTATTAGCTGAGCTACTCCACAATATTTCCATGTACCCCCACACCACAAATTGGAGCATTTAGCAGCTAAATGTTTGTCTCTTTAGCTGCTTAATGCTCCACTATGTTCACCAGCAAGTCTCTGACTGTGTCCGTCTGCTGAGCAGGTTGTTGAAAACAGCTGCCTGCTACAGCTGGAAATGAGGTTAATGAGTAAGTTTGTGGGAGGTAAAACCAAAACAATTAGCTAAAAGAGGCTAAAAAGCTCTGCAGTGCTGAGTGGAGCTGCAGAGCTGGTGAGAATGTTTTGTGGGGTTGTCAGTATGTGCAACAGCTTTAGCCTTACACATATGAACTGAATCCGTTCTAAAATATTGATTTGAGCCGCTTTAATTGATCACAACAATAGCCCTTCTTGCATAGTATATCCACCACCGCTGACAGCCACACATCTCTGTGATGTTCACTTAAAGGAATGTGATGAAATTGGTACTTTTATTTTTACAGTTTTTACATGTGGGTCTAGCTATCTTACGTGTAACAAGCCATGTTAGGGTCAGTGTTAATGTAGCTACATGCCAACAGGACCTGGCTTAGCTTATCTTCTGCCTGCCAGCATATGACAGCTGTTAGAGGCAGAACCGCAGTTATTACACTCCAGCATCATATCACAGTATAATGATGATGAACCCAAATAACTCACATGTACAACAGAGCCTCTAAAAATGATGTCAAAATGACAATGACAGTGCCACACTTGCTGCGTGCGGTGGCACAGTAAGTATGTGTAGGTGTATGTGTGTGGTTGCCACTGTGCTGGTATTTGTTTTTCTCCTTGAGGGACTGGGAATTGCCATCACACTATGCTGTGGGAAAGGATGGAGAGGACAGAGAGAGAGAGAGTGTGTGTGGGAAGGTTTTGCTTACAAAGGAACACCATTCAGCTGAGACGTCCACCTGAATGAGGAGAGCTGAGACGTGCTGCCCGATCAATAAAAGGATTTGAGCATCACAGCCTGCCGAGCTCAGCAGAAAAGGGAAAAAAAGAGGGGCAGCGGGTACAAAAACGAGGGGGTGTAGAAAGTGACCCCCATCCTGTTTTCTTCTGCTGCTTCTTACTCTGAATTCATTCGACTCCCCCCTCACCAAAAACAGCTCTCATCCTGTCACCCCCTCCCCTCTCCCTGTGTCTCTTTCCTTCCTTCTCTGCAGCAGACTAGAGCGCAGTCAGCTACTACGGGGACTGCAGTGTTACGCTATAGCACAAGCAGAGAGCTGGAGAGAACGAGAGGAGGGAGGGAGAGGACGTGGAGGGGGTTGGGGGGGGGGGGGGGGCTGAAAAGCGATAATAAGCAATCCAGCACTCAGCTCTGAAATCGTGGTAATAAAGCAGCCCGAGCTGTCAGTGGGGATGACGGGGAGCAAAGGAACGGGGGGAGGACTGTACGGATGTAGAGTAGATTAGAAGGAGACCGAAAAAAATGGAAAACCCTGCTACCTTTGCAAGGATGGTGCAAACACTTAATGGACAGATGCATGAATTGAACCAGTTATCCAGTCATTCATTTTTCATTGCCTTCTCCATCCAACATTTCCATCTTCTTCAGCCGAGACGTTGGCAGGGACGAGCAGCTTCGCCCTCGTCGTTCTCCACCGAGCTAATCAGCTAAAACCGAGCCGGCCGCCTGACCTCGGCCCACTTGAGTGCTGCTGCTGCCACCGCTGCTGCTGGCTGTCCCCCGCCACCCCTTCCAAACTGTCTTTATGTCAGGACGCTGGCACCAAAACTATTGACTGCAACACTGCAACACAAAGTCACCTCAGCTGTCATACAGACGCACCCCATACCCCCACCACCATGACACCACCCCAGCGTTCAATTTGTCTTTTTTAACTGTCAGTCCTCTTAGGTTCTTTGATTGCTTGTTTGGCTGCCATTTCATTTTCAGACTTGTTTTATCGGTAAAAAAGCTGCAGGAGGCAAGATTTTTAAAAACAAGCTAAATACAATATGAAGTGAGATGAAGTGAATCCGTCCTCCCTAAACTCAATGTTAGATCTTCCCTTTCTCTCATTCCTTTAGCTTCATTTGGTGTAAACCAGTGGTTCTCAACTGTTTTTCAGTACTTCATCCCTTGTGATGAGCTGACATGCCTCAAAGACTAACTACCGAGATCTGCACCTGCACATTTGTGACTCCAGCTGTACATAAAACGCACATGTTTTTACTTTTTAATTTACCATGCTGAGAACATCTGAAAACATAAACTAAGCAAGCAGTCAGTTGTGGTTCTTCACTTTTTCCCTGCAAAACTTTGTTCACTTATAAGCTGTTTTTACAGAAGGATTCTCACCTAGGAGTAAATTAGTGCTTATAAACGTGCAGGCACTATAGAGGAAGGTGTGCTACTTGAGAAATGCCCATGGTGCACCTTGGAACCAAAGCAGAAAAGTGACAGAGCTACAGGGCAGCTGGAGTGCAGGTAGCTGCGCCCCACGGACATCCACAGATACACTTCAGTGTTTCTTAGTTGTCTGTCTCAGGGCAGGACAACCCTACCGCCAGACAAGAACGATGTTATTGAACAATTCAGCATAACCACAGATTACATTGAAATATCTTCTTTTTTTTTTACATCCAAACATTTGTAACAATCTCACTTTCTGCAATACCTGTGCATGGCAACTACAGTATGGTTAAGGTTATGGAAAGATCATGGTTACCCTTCTTCACATTGATTTGCGGAGAGGTTTGTGTGCATCTTTGAGAAGAATTCCACCTTTAGGCAGAAGACAAAATATACTTTGCATGAGTCCTGTGGCTATGTGTTGAAACTGTTGTGCGCCTTTGTCTTGAGGAATTAATGCTAGACACGTATTAAGATAATCAAGATATATAGATATTCATTTGAAAATGTCCCCAACAACTACAAAGGCAGGCAGAAATGGGGACTCAGGTTTGTGCCTTGGAACTGAGTGACACTTAAGTCGCACACACAGTAACTTGAGACTCATGCTCAAAAGATTTGAAACTCTTCTCAGACTCCAGATTTGGGACTTTTTTTTTTGCATTAACATTGAGGAAATGTCTGACAAGCAGAATGGCATCATGCATAACCATACGCATCTGGTGTGCACGGCCACAGTTAACTATAAGATACAGCAACAACACCATGACGAGCACACACACACCTGCAGCTGCTGTGCCATTTGGCTATAATGACTTCACACAAGGCCCAAACAAAGCAATCGCTAAATGTGATGTCAAAGGTATCAAAATAAAGGACACATGATTGACCACAAAAATGCACCTGGACATGTCAGTCACTTGGTAACATCAAAGTCACCTCCTGTGGACATGTTTAGCTCAGCATCAGCTATCTGATGTTAGCTGGCTACTAGCTTTGTAGCTAAGGTAGGTTAACTTGATTAGATTGGTGTTGGCTGAATATGTTGAAGTGAGTGTTACAGGCTTATTAGGTTAGCATTACACTGGGTTTAAGAGGCTAGCAGGTCTGACACCATTATGATTCAGCAACAGACAAGCAAGTCCTTTCTTCTTTAAGTAGGACCAAAGTACTTGGTCTATACGGTATATTGTGACCAAAAACCTGCAAAAAAAATGATTTGTCAGCATCTCTACAAATGGTACTTTAAACATTGTGTGTGTAGCTGTTTTTTTGTTTATGTGCCTCTTGTGCATATACCTGTGCATTAGAAGGTGTGTATCCATGCATTCCTACAGTACATGTGCCCTTGTCACTGAGTGTGCTGGTGTGTCTGTGCATGTGTAGTATGTGTGTCTCTGGCTGTGTGTCTCCATCATAAGTCAAAGAGTGCAACTGGGTCAATATGCTGTCTCTGTGCGTATGGCCGTCCACAGAAAATACACCTCAGCTCACAATGATCCAGGTCAGCACTGGCCTCTGGCTTTGCAAATGGCCATAGATTTTTAGAGACAATTAAGCAGAGGGACACAGGGGTAAGAAGTGGAGGACTGACCGCACAGGGAGAGGAAAGGGATAAAACTGAGGAGGGGGGAAAGGAAAACAGAGAAACATTGAGGACACAGGTAGAGTTGAGATTACTGACTCTCTCTCTTTTCCATTGAGATTATAATGAGATCCGTACCTTAGCTAGTACTAGTAATACTTTTGGATGTGAAAATTTAAAATGGCCTTATGTGACTAATTACAACTCATTACAAGCTAAGCGAAGTGGAACCAATACTAGCTAACATTGACTTTGTACTATTCTCTGACATCTCCTGTCCTCTCTTGGACCTCCATGTCCCAACAAGGACAGCCACAGCCTCGGGTGCACTTCAAACTCGGATTCTGGCTCATAATCAGGGGAACAGGGCTCCTGTGCGGAGGAGTCGTCGCTAGTCATCAATGTGTTCTGGGAGAAGCCAGGCACAAACCTGTATACATACCACAGGACACAAACTCCGGTCTCCCGCATGAAAGTCACATGCGTTGCATGCCCATCTACCACCCTACTCCCCCCACCATCACCTCTGCTCTAGGCTTTGCTACAGAGACAGAGACACTATGTCCCGCATTTGTACTGGATGTGATATGTGAGCGCAGAATCGTCTCATTTGAACATAGGAACATTGCTTGTGCAAAGACTAGACCCATGCACTTATTTCTTGCTATAACATTAGTAATAAAATTTGTGCTCCCGTTTAAACTGATAGGAAGTGTGTTCACCAGCAAAGTCAAACAATAAACAAACTAATATGAAGCTGGAGGCAGAGCAGTGTTTTATTGCTCCATTATCTACACAAACACACACAGACACTGGACTACAAATGCATTCACCACCACCTGCCGATACAAGCAAGATACACACTCATGAGCAAAGAGTAACGCATTAGCATGGAGTTTTCCTACACATGCACAAACCCAGCAACGTATTGGATGTGCTTACAGGATTTTCATCTGTAACATAAAAGAGAAAGGAGAGAGCAGATGAATGGAGGAAGGGCTACCCGCCAACTGTTTACTTTAATGTACTTGGTGATTAAGATGATTATTGGACTGCGGAACAATTTGCACTGAACCAGATCCCAAATGAGGGTAATTCTTAATTTAGTGGTGTTATAACTGTTGGTGCACACTTATGGAGAGGCAGAAAGAGAGAAGGATGGACTGACAGAGGGGCATCAGCAGTGGCCAAATCTTCACACAATGATATCAGTGGGAGAGATTAAAAGGAAAGAACAGCAGCGGGGTAAGGAGAGAGGAGGAGAGGAGCAGAATGCAACGCATAGAAATGAGGAAAAAAGAAAAAACCGTGGAAGAAAGGGAACCTCTGGAAGCATATGCATCCATTAGCCTGTGTATCTGACAAAGACACTATGTCCCGCATGTGTCTTGTATTGTTTGTACTTTTGGTGCACTTGGTGAAAAACACTGCAGTGGCTTTGACATCCTCCCACTCCCAAAACTGTTTAGGGGGCAACTTTACGCGCAACAATGCGCATTGGCCAAAACAGTGCCAGACGTGGGTATGGCAGCGCGCACCGGAGAGGTTAAGAAAGAAAGTAAGTAAGGCAGAAAAAAAGAAAGAAAATAAGCGAACTTAATTTACAGAAAAGGCGCAAGGACGCAGAGAAACGAAAAAGAAAATGGGTCGTTGAATAAAATACACAGGTCCGGCCACTCACCCGAGCGTATTTGGAGGAGTAAGGGTCCTCGAACAGCGCCCACATATTGGGCTGCCACACCTCCCACCACGTCGCCCTGCGGCCGTCCTCCTGCATGCACAGCCGCTTCAGGTCGCCGTCCGCCCCGCCGGTGAGCGCCGGGTCATCCTCGGGTGCGTCCGGCTCCGGGTTCTCGAAGCTGTCCAGGGCTTCTTCGGCGTCGCGATGCTGCCGGTAGTTCATCCAGCAGCACGCCTCCACGTCCGTCTCATCGATGCCCCAGAAGGCGAGCTCCTCCTCGAAGAGCGGCCCGCATACATCGTTGGGGCAGTGGAGCTTGCCGGTGCGGTAGTAGTTGAGGATGAAGGCGAAGGTGGCCGGGTGGCGGTCGAAGAAGAACTCGTCGGACTTGGGATCGTAGTCGAAGTTGCTGAAGGCGTCGGGCTCGGTCAACCAAGACAAGCGCGTCCCGGGCAGCGTCTTCAGGGTGCTCCGGTAAGTCTCGTGTCGGATCCCGCCGCAGTTGATCACGATCTTCTCGCTATCTGACGCCGAGCAAGTCATGGCTGCGCTGGAGCATGCTTCGGTCGGTGCGTCCGACTGCTGCTGCTGCTGCTGCTGCTGCGGCTACTGCCCTTCCCCATCCACAACCTGTCCGCGTTCTGTAGGCTACTGTTATACCGTCCCGACCAGGAGTCAAAGGGCCAACTGAGAGGAGGAGGAGAGAGGAGGAAAGGAAGGAGGAGTCTGCGCGTGTGTGTGTGTGTGTGTGTGTGTGTTAGAGAGAGAGAAAGAGAGAGAGAGAGCATCTGCAAGTGTGTGCAAGACAGAGAGACAGAGAGAGAGAGAGAGAGAGAGAGAGAGAGAGTGTGAATATGTGGGATGCGGATTTTATGAATCAATAGATTAGCCCGCTGAATGACTGACTGCCTGATTGACTGATTGGATTCATATTATCGGATCATTTGATATTATTAAGGTCAAAACTTGAATGCATTTACATTCAGTTAAATTTGCTGGATTCATGGATTGAACTGCTAAGACATTTAATTTATTGAATTGGGATGCAGAGAGTGACACAAACCACATGGTTCTGTGTTTTCACTTCAAAGGCTCAAATACAGACATGATGGCAAGCTACATGCCCAGTAGACACCTGAACATCACACCCACTGAACAAAAGTATTTAGCCTGCACTCTTCTGGTTTCAGGCTTTCCACTAGATGTTGAACATGGTTGCAGGAATTTGCAACCGATCAGACCGATCAGGTCTGGTTCATACTCAGTGGTCCAGTTCATCCCAAAGGTAGCTTCAGTGTTTGTGATCAAATTATAGACTGAATGAACAAAACCAATGGAAGTGTCCGTGAAACATGGATTTTGGTTCCTCCTCACTTGCATGTCCACATTCAGGTGCGTTATGCTTGTAGCGGCTAATGCAGCATGGAACCTCAAACAGAGATGAGGACGGGCTACAAAGGTCTGGAAGCCCACCCAAAGCTGACTCAACTGGCATCACTTCAGGACATTTATGAGACTTCACACAGCTCCCTCTGGAGCCACATAAGGCTTCTTTTCATATATACAGTAGTCCTCCCTAACACCTGGAAACAAAGTTTCCCAAGATGCCTTTATACATCTACAAGTAGGAAGGAGACACATAATAATCTACTTTCCTTTCTAAGAGCGTCTTAAAAGACAACTCCTTTGGGAAACACCTCTTGAGCTTAATGGGTTTGTAAGATGGATTTTATGACCAACGTCTAAGATGTTTTTGGGAAACAGGGCCCAGTGCTGTTCCTGGAAGTTTGACATGATCAGCATGAGCAGCAGCAGCAGTTCATACATTCACAATTATATTTGAGCTGAAACTTGATAAATGTTGTTTAATAATTATGTTAAGTCAAATTACAGTTCACAAAAATAATACAACATACATCAAATTATGAAATGCCAATGACATTTAACTAAACGAGTCAATAACATCAGCTAGCTTAGCATAATCTAATATTTCCCACTAGTTATATACTTCATGAATACTACTAACTCTGAAACACATTTCTCCATGTATGCAGACATAAATCAAACAAATACCTACATTTACAAAGTGCTGCTTTTACAAATATATATTTTGTGCATCTAAAACTGTACTTTTTACTAGTTATGCTAGCTTGTGAAGCTAGAGTGACTTCCAGTTAACATAGTTGATTGCTCATGATTGGACAGTTCTACATATTTAACATTAAAATGCATTTAAAGCTGCTCATTCTGTTAAATGGTTTATTTCTGAGTGAAATAATTGAAGTGATTGTATGTCAGATATTTTTTATGTTGTAGGTGATGACAACATCCATCACATATATGTAGTAAAGTAAAAGCACATGTAAAAGTAAAAGATCTGAAAATAATTCAAATAGTGCCAGTGCCTTAACACTATTTAAGATTTGCTTTGGTGTCCTGCATGAAAATAAGTCTAAAGTCTCCTTTAGTTCTCTCCTCTGCCCCCCCCCCCCCCCTCTCTCTTTATGTCTGCTGCATCACCCCCTTCCTCCACACTGTCTTTCAATCTACTAAAACACTTGGCTCAATTAGAGCAGAGCAGGAGGGATATGATAGAGTGTTTTACGCCCACTGCCCATTGCCTCTCTCTCTCTTTTCCTTTCCAAGATAGTCCCTCCACCACCAGCGAGAGAGAGAGAAAGAGAGAGAGAGAGAGAGAGAGAGAGAGAGAGAGAGAGAGAGAGAGAGAGAGAGAGAGAGAGAGAGACAGAGACCAGAAGCAGAACGGGTATTTGCTGAGCTCCACAAAATACGGAGAAAAGACTGCAGATCATCAGATCATTAGTGCTCTCCCATTTTCTCTCTCTCTCTCACTCTTTTTCTCTCACAGGGCGTATTCTCTCCATTCCTCTCTCCACCTCTCCTTATCGTCTCTTTTGCGTGTCCTCTCTCTCTCACTAGTGCAGAGCTAATGTGCTGTGTTGGTCTGTTGAGAACAGTCTGCAGTACTGTGCTCTGCTGTACAGTGTCCACTACAACATCACTGGAACACACTCACTCACACACACACACACACAGACGCTGTACTATGGCTTCAGTTAGTGGAATACCCTAAACCACCCTCATGCACGGTCAGGGTGATGCTCTGCATGGAGTGAAGACCTCCTGTCTTCTAGACATTGTATTTATCTACTACTAATTTGCAAGCAAATATGCTTTGAAAGTGTCATGGCCCAGAAACTGTGGGTTGTTCCTTCCTGTTTTATTTTGTAGTTTTGGGTCAGTTTCCTGTCTTTGTCTCGTTTCCCTCCCTTTTTTGATTAGTCACCTGTGTCTTGTC
>JAVQJL010042737.1:0-44019 GCA_036024295.1 Nannoperca obscura
TATTATTATTATTATTATTGATTTTTAAATGCGCTGGAAAATAGCCTGTTTTGTACACAATTGAGGTGATGCAATGCCCAGTAGTGCGTAAGTGTGTTTCTGTATACTATTTCTCCAGCCGTGGTCACGTGGTGTCATAAACGATGGTATTATGAGAGGTATTTATTGAAGTCGGACTAAGTAGGACATCACTGAAGGCCTAGGTGTTGCTGGGCATGATGCAGTTGGACGACCAAATCCCTTTTCTGTTATTTTCAAATGTATTCTCAATATATAGTAGCTACATTTTAATCATGCCACTTGTCTTTCTACCGGCAATTTCTTACAAAAATGTCTTTCAATGAAAAACTTTCAACAGTTATCCAACAACAGCATTCTTTATTCTTAAAACGTCCCTGTACCCAGAGCCAAAAGTCATGCAGTTCTTTTTCATTGACTTTTACTTTAAATTCAATGATGCAGCGGTGAATATAACAATTCAAACATCCAGCAAGCCTCATCATTCAGAGGCTGGATAGTTTATTTACAAACTCAAACGTAAATGATGCAGCCAGTGGCGTAGCACAAAATTCAGGATCCTGTACTTTGGCATTCATCACTGCTTGTAACACAGGAACCTGCCCATGTTTGTCACTGGTATTTACCTCTTTATTACCCATGTGACTACAATTTCCTGGTGGGAAACCCACACATTTCCAAGTTTAGCATTGGACAATGACCAATGGTCATGGACATGTGACATTGCAAATTAAGCAAGCCTGAAAAGCAAAAGGATATTATTTTTTTCAAGCCAGTATGTGTAGTATTAGAAAATTCCCAACATTAGCAATCCACTGAAAGTAACACTTTAGGTGTCTTTGGACCAAATGTGAAGCACATATTCACCTTGCATTATTCAAGCGAATTTGATCACTGGGCAATTGAGCAATCTGTGTTTACTGACCACTGACAGCCTGTACAGATGTTAGCTCTAGCTAGCTAGCAACGTATCCTGCACAGTGACCATGCTGTGCCTTCAACTGATATCAAAACAAAATTCCACCCTTTCTATCTTTCTATCACTTTCTATCTAGCTATACTCATATGATGAGTACAAGTTTTTTGCTCTAGTTGAAACAGTTTGACTTTTAAAACAGCTTCTGCCTAATTTTGCACCCCCCTCACGGCATATTTATGGGTTGTGGTCCAAAAGTGTACCACGTCCATTTATGACCTTTGAACTTTGTCCAAAAATTTCAACTTTTTTCTCCCCCTTCTGGCAGTGAGAGTAATTACACAAAAAGGCACATGCTTATGGCGTATGCTGATAGGTAAACTTGACTAAAATCCTTCCTCTGAACCCCAAGTTTCTTTTTTATCTTGAACATCTGAAAGTTTTCTTGGATGTTTCTTAGTTTCAGTTAAATAAAATCAAAGGGCATCACTGTTGGTAGCACTGTCTCCTCATAGCAAGATGGGTTTGAATCCACTGACAGGCGGAATAAGTGGATGGAAATAAACTGATGGTGTGGAACATGTCTTAATGTCTAAAGGACATTTTGCATGTCTTTGCTTCTTTCAATTGACAGAGCACGTAGTTGCGGCGCTTGTAGAATTATCTTTGCGTTAGACTGCACCTGTTTTCAATTTTAATTTCCTGTGTGGCCAAAAATGTTTGCACCTATGACAATACTGACACTTCAAATGAATTTGGCAAAATAGGATGAATTCACTCAATCTAACAAGGTATATTTCAATTGATGCGAGTCTAGCCTACTAGCTTTAAAGCGTGAAAAGGATTGAAAAATACAGCCATAATAATTTGGCACTGAATCCAGACAAATGCAATTATCCCTTGTTGCCAAACCGCTGCAGATGGGAGCTGTATTATTCTGTAAATGAAAGCTAAAGAGCACAGCAGTTGTTGCCTTTATTTACCACTGGTTTTCATCTCCCAGCTAATCATAATCTATATCTCTCCTCATGTTTTCTCCATTTCCAGTTTATGCTTACTTTTTTACTGATTATTATTATTCCATGATTCGATTTTCTGACCAACAATAAGACGCATTGAACATGACACTGAGCGGCATAAAAAAAAATAATTTGTATCAAATTGTATATGCGTCCACATAACGGTGCTGTTGACAGTGCTTTCACACTCTTCCTCCAACGCTTCGTTAGAAACAGCCCACACTTGTCATCTCTCTAAATGACAAAATGGATCTAACATTGAAGTGACAACTAGATGACATGTGACACAATGAATATTGCTATGGAAATTAGATTTTTGTTATGTAAAAACAGGGTATCCTTACTGGGGGAAAAATGCATGAATGTGCTGAAATCGGTCTGTTGGGCACCACAGTCCGCCTCCTGCGGAGTCTACTGTGTTGAAAAGCTGCAGCCACATAATTAATAATGCAAGACCTCATCAGCCAGTGTCATTGATCCAGCTGTATGTGCATGTGTCTCAGGCTGTGTATATTCAAGGAAGCATGCAAATACAGCACATGTGGGAGCTAGTTTGTAATTGTGTGTTTATGTGAGTCAGTTATCCAGTGTGTTTGTGTGTGTGTGTGTGTGTGTGTGCGAGTGCTAGAGGGGCTTGTCTGAATGTCAGCCGGAACGAGTGAGTGGCTGCTGTAGCCGCCAGTGGCACCGCTGCGGTCTCCACAGTAACCCCTGTTTAAAGGCTGCCATGCTACTCTACTGAGACATTGAGGCAGGCTGGCATTGTGGGATGCTGAGCTGCACAAATGCATCATGGAGCAGAGGAGAGGTGGGAAATAGGTACAGTATTAGAACGGCTACCTCTGATCAGTGCCAACACACACACACACACACACACACACACACACACACCTCATGTTAGTCTCTCTTTACGGCATTGAGTTCCCTCCTTCTATATTGGCAGCTGCCTTGCTGTTTTTTTATCTGTTATTTTCTTATCAGGTACCTGAGGTGATTTGTCTTATTGGTTCCTGCAGAACAAGACAGCTGCTGTAAAACATTTTAAAAGGCCTTTCTCGCAGGTGTAATGAATAACACTGACGATGGCTGCATTCAGATTAGGCGCTCGAGCCCCTGAGCTCTGGTATTGTGCATGCTGACTTACTGACTTGGACACCTACATATTGGAACGGTGCCATCATTAATGTTATTAGCAGTACATGTGCTTTTCCCGCTATGTCAAGTTAAAATGACCACTGTGAGACAAGTCTATTGAGGGAATCCAGTAGAGTAGAAGTGTTAATCAAGTAGTAGTAAATGGAGAAATGTAATTTATACCTTACAGGTAAATTCCAAACATTTTCTGGTCCATTTATGTCCCCTGGTGAACTCATCTAACGTGCATTTTACAGATGCAGTGTTTATTGATCTATTTTGAAGTACAGTAAGTAGTATAATAGAGAGGCTTACACAATACCGTATAGAAACAAGGTATTTAAATCAGCAAGTTGCAGCTGGAGTGCAGCGATCTTTCCTGTCCAGCCAAAACCTTCCTGAGGAGTCCACATGATCTGCACTGAAGCATTCAGGAAAAATAAACATAAATCAGTGTTGACTTATAGAAATATGACTGTTGATGATTATTTTCATTAATGTGACATATTATTTTGTTACTTTTTTTGTTAATCTATTTACCATGTTGTCGTTAAAATGTGCAAAATAGAGACAAATGAACACTTCCCCAGATACCAAGATAATGTCTTCAAATTTCTTGGTTTGTCCAACCACCAGTCCAAAACACAAAAACAATCACATTGCAATGATTTAAAACAAAAAAAAGCAGCAACCCCGCCCCAACAATATATTCAATATTGCCTATATAGTCACAATAGTTGTGGATGAAAAGATTCCTGGCCTCAATCAACATGAATTCATTGTTTCAGCACTAGCAAATGCCCTTGTTCTCCGGCGCCCCCTCTCTGTGGAAATCAGTATGCAGTGATTTGATTAACTACAAATAAGCTTGGTACCCACTTGGCAAGCACAATACAAAATAAAGAGATAATGTGACCTACACTATTTAAGTAGATTGTATGTGTACATCTTACATATTCTTAAATAAAGTCATATTTTGGGTGCATCTACAGCTCAGTTTTGCTCCATTTTTTAAATCAGTGGACTCAGATGGTTATGTCACGTGACTTGAGTATTTATAATATATATATAAATATATAAAAATATATAAGACAAAAAGATGAACTTTAACATCTCTTTCACAAAGTATAATCAATTTTACTACAATAATGCATCACACAGGATTATAAATGTTTTCTTTTTGTAAAAGCTCAAGAAATACCATTAAATGTTTTCTCACTGTGCTACATTGTATTCTGGTTGTGATTCATAGATCTTTTTCTTGGTTGAGTGTTTGTCAGAGTGACCCTCAAGTCACATGCTGACATCAACAGTGCTTACAACCTTCACAGTGCCTTTGTGGCAGAGATTCTGTGACAGAAGATTTCTTTGGTTTTGTGGCAAAATGAGAAAGGACGAAGGGACGATCAGTTCTGTGGCAGTAAAAAAGAAAGGACGGGTAGATGGAAATGATGCGATTTCTTTTGCGTTTTGCCCCGTCAAGGTCATTAAACCACTCTTGCATACTCACAAAAGCTATGACACGTTACATCATACAGAAAACACTGCGCACACACACACACTCCTCAGTACGCAAAGTCTCCTGACTGTGCGATACCTTCAAAAGAAAATGGATTCAAACAATGCCCGTTGTATTGTATGTGTCCACAGGGTATTGTCTGCCGCACCAAATGACAAATATTCATTTTTACCAAACAATTCGCCCTCTATCTCTCACTTTGTCTCGCTCTGTGTGCATGTGTCTCTGTTTCTCTTGGCCTTTCCTCGGCTGTGGACCCCTGGGATACAATGGGCTGCTATTTGAAGCCCAAGACCTACTTTCACCGCTACCATGGGTAGCTCTTAGATGCACAATTTATAAAAGAAAAGAACGAGATGGTGGGTGAAGGAGACAGAGATAGAGGAGAGTTTTGTGACTTAATTTAAATGGTGAAAAGTACATTTTGAGGAAGTGTCCCACTGGGACGGTCCACATCAGATTTACTGAAATCAGGTCAATCAAATCAGACGGGAACGTTTTCATTTAAAAACATAAAATCAACAGAGGTTAGCAATGTGATGAGTTGGTGACCTATCCTGGGTGTCTGACATCCTAGCTCTCAATGCATGATAGGACACAACTCCAGTGCCAAATCACGCAGAAAGGGAGAGATTGAATGAATGAATGAATGAATGCATAAATGATGGATGAATGGGTGATACAGAAATCTGTAATATATTTCTGGCAAGCTTTATGGTTACTGGTAAAGGAATGTTTTTTGTTCTTTTAAATGCAGGTCCTATAACGACCCTATTCAAACATGACCGGGACATTACAGATTGTGCTGCAATGCTTCTCATACACAGAGGAAGTGGCAGCACCGCTGGAGAACAGTGGAAAGTTGTGAAAGTGAATAAATCAAGGACAAAGAAGATTTCTGTTGCCTCACATGCTGCATCTGTGATGAAGACTTTACTCTATGCTATGATGGTATAGGCAGCATACTGTACTGTAAAAAGTTGGCCTGGACAAAAGCTGCAAATTTAGGGAAGGAGACCGATGTTCTGATGATTTTATCACGACGAAGAAAAATCCTAAAATAAAACAAATTCATCAAAACTTATATAGGCTGATTTAGGCAACTTTAAATTGTTTTTTTTCACAGAATTTCATGGTGTATTAAATTGATTATAATTTCTTTATTCCTGAGAAATTATGTGACATATTTCTTGGAGTGCTGTTAAGAAGGTGGAACAACAAGTGTATGTAAGATTTTTCAGCATTTTCTAACCTTGTGTGCTGTGGCCTCTCTGTTACCCCAGATGTTTACTGGATGTGGTTGTGGAGTTATGTAACAGTTCCTTTAGAGATGTTTTGCTATCAGTTTTTTTCTTTTTACTGAGGAATACTGAAAATGCATTTGCTCTATAAATATGCTGACTTTATGACCCCATTTATACTTAGTCACTACATGCATCTTGGGTGCATCTGTCTCTCCGAAGCACATAAGCAGTCTATGGAAATATCCTGCACAGGGTCTGTCTTGCTCGAACCCTGTGATAACAGCAGCTGAAGTTACACTGAAATTAGCTGCTTTGTATCTCACAAGGACCAGATGCAGTGATTTCTACAGATACGATCAAATACAAGGTGCACTAAGCTGGGTGAGGGAGCAGTGTGAGTTAAAGCTAGCTTGACATCGTCAGACCAATTCACAAATGGGTGCAGACCAAAATGCCAGTAAGAGAAATGCAACGTGTGACCATAGAAAGCAACTGGGAAAAGTAAGACTACAGCATGTAGTGTACCAACCAACCTACTGTCAACAATCAAATGGGATTTACAAGTTTTTATGAAGAAGCGTCTGCATCAACAGCAAGAAATCGGGAGCCTACTCCTTCAGATATGCTGTGGAAGTTGTGCCCCAATCCACCAACTCTAAGTCGAACCAAAACATGTCCACACAGCAAAGTATTACAGAGATAAGGTTCTTGTAAAGTGATGTTAAACGGTTAAAGTCCTGCTTCTTAACCATGACATATTTAGACTTTGAGAATAATATGGGCTTGAATGCCAACTGTCTTATTATTATTTATGAAATTGCCTCAACGGCGCTCCTCTGTAGAGTCATCATACCAAACCCAGCCCATATTAGATAAACAGATAAAACATGACTACCCAGATTTGTCTGATTCCCAGGCTAAGATAAATTGTTCCAGGTAATGTTAGCAAAGATGATGCACCTTCAAATCAACCACAGAGCCAAGAGTTGTATAGCGCTGTTGCTCCACATGAGGCAGCAGGAGCAATCAGCATCACCAGAGCAGTCGCTGACCTGAACAGAATCGAAACATAGGATGTTGTTTAGACCTTTGCTGTGCCGTGTACACTTCTGTAAGGTAAAAAGACTCACCAGGTTACTGGAGTTATTATGCAGACCCATTATTGTTATATGGATCTGCAAAATGCCACAATATTGCGTCATGCATACTATTATATATATATTGTTGACACTTTGAGCACACTAGCGTTAGGTGTATGGCATATTGGCCTTTGTGTGTTGTTGCTGGTACATTGCAAATAGGGGGGCAGCAGAATTGTTTTTTGTCAAGAGCGACATAAGTGCACGTGCCGCTCCTGCCACCATCCCCTTCTGGATTGGAGGAGGGCCGACCCTTATGTGCATGTACCCCTGGAAATGCACATTGTAATCAGACTTGTGATCTAGCCAACAGATATGCATATATGTGTCTAAGTGTAAATGAAAGTGTCTTAAATCTCATCTGAATTTTATCTGGATGCGAGACACTTTGGGCCTAAGCTTGTTCTTTACTCCAGGTATCTTGCACCAGGTAACCTCCTTGTTTATCTTCTCTTTCCCCCACAAGAATATAGTTTTGCTGTTTTGCATATTTAGGCAAACAAACAATAATTAAATAATAATTTCATGTCAATACGTATAGCCATTAATTCACAAGTGAATTTACCGCTTCAGAGACTCCGGCGAAAACAGACCCAGCATGTAAAGATAGTGGAGCTCAGAGAAAACATATCGGCAGACTGGCTAGAATGGCAGCAGCTCATCTGTGGGTAAATGTAACGGCGTTGAATCCAGACTTGAGCCACGTTGGAAGTGTTACTAAGTGTGCCCAGATAACTTTGCGGCTTTTATGGAAAAGTATCTCAGGCGCTCGTTCACAGACATGTACAATTGCCATCTTTTTTATGTAATGAATGAAGGGGCTTCTGCTCTACCTATTTTCCCCACACTGATAACGTGATAATGATAACTGATAATGTGTTTGTATGATGAAATCCATCTGTTCACTTAACCTTCTAATTTGAAATGAAAATCCAATACACATCGATTTAATATTCACTGCTGGTGATTAGGGATTTGACAGACTAATCTTTTCCACTGCTTCTCTAACTGTAGACTAATCCAGTAGTGTTACATAACTTACTTGACTGCAGTGGTAATAGAATGACAAAGATGATGTGGATGAAACCCAGCATATTGATTTGCAAGATGATTAGGCCAATAATTTCCTTTCTACTAATAATGAAATTTACCTACTGAATGCTGGCAAAAAAAGGAGCACAATACCATTGCAGGCTTTTTTTTACAACCTCAGGCGTGAGGTCAAAGAAACTGCAAAAAAGTTAAAGCATAATCAGAAAATGATTAAAGACAGGCTAAAATACGTATGTCCGGAACATCATAAAAAGCCTTAAGTAACACCGGCTAATTTTATAAATCCATTTGTCATCTTGTCTTTCCCAATTAATTTCCTCATTCTTCTTCAGTCATTACAAAACAATCTGGAATTTGTCCTCAGTTGTGACCTAACACTGGATTTGCATGAGTAAGAGCACAAATTCTGTGCTCGCTTCATTCTCTGTGATTAATTCGCACTGTAATTGTGCCGCTGCGATGCAGTCCACAAGCTGCCTAAATGGATGAACTGATGGAAAACAAGCCTATTTCCATCCTGCGACATAAAAAATTTGCCACGCAGAGAAGAGTGTCATTGCCTTGAATGACACACTCGTGACAGGGAGGAGGAGAAGAGAGGAACCAGAGAGAGGAGAGTGAGGGAGATGGCTGCAGAGATGAATAGGCGTGAAAGAGAAAGAGAGGGGAGTGAGAGATGACTATATGAGTTGCAGAGGAGCAGACAAGCTGGGGGACAAGAGAGGAGGCATAAATATGCATCGCCATGGGCTATCTTTGTAGAGGTGCTTTGACGTTAGCTGCAAGCTAGAGCTAAGGCGCTTCTGTCATTCCCCTTCCTTTAAGATTCCTCTCCCTACTCTTCCTCTTCAATCCTTTTCCTGTCTTTATACACATGCACACAGCCATGCGTACGGGCACATGCACCAGACAGACAGTATTGTCTGTCTCTTGTGGATCAAAACCAATATCAGCTCTCTCCAAATTAATTACCAGCTCTCGCCCCGGCCTGCCTCTGTAATAAGTCTCTCAGGGAGCACAAGGGATGGGTTATACTGTGTCCTCTCCTTCCTTCCACACTGACAACTGTTTCCCCCCTCAGCTGTGGTCTTTCAACACCTAATGCCCCACCACCACCACGCTGTCGCCCTCATGCTGTGTGGGATGGTGAATAAACCTGTGAAACAATCACTCCCTGAATTGGCTTTGTGTCAAGAAGAATTATGTCATGTTCCATAATGGGGCCCCCACAACAGAAATAGCCGTTATGTGCGATGCGCGGGCACAATGTAGATGTAAAACAACTTGTTGAAAATCAGCGTGTGCGAATCAAATGCTCGGTCGGTGGCGGGATATTAATATGACAAAACGGCTCAGATGGCTCGGGGTGCAGCCGTGGCAAAACTTTGATCAGTCATCCTCCTGGCTACCTGCCCAACATGCCTGTCAAGCTGAACACACCATTACATAAATTGCAGCGGAGCTAGTTAAACCGAGCTCAGTAACAAATGGTTATAAAATGCAGTAAGACTGGACTCTCTCCGGGGCAATGCATGAATCTGCCAGTAATTTACCAAAACTGAGGCACAGTGAGTCTTCAGTGAGGTCTGTTGAGGTCTGAGCTGCTTCTCACGTAACCCCCCCCCCCCCAAAAAAAAAACATGTAAGCATGGTTCTAAGATATAAAAACATCTAGGCTGCTTTTGAGGTTTAAAAACACATTAACCACTTATTAAAAAAAGTATTCAGTGCTCTCGCTTGGCCCTTTGATGACAATGAAACAAACTATGGATTCATTTTTCTAAAGACCAAATCATTTAGACCCTCTTGTGCCATGACAGTCGCAAATTACTAATGAGGATAATTGATGAGGAATCAGCAGGTGATCCAGTTAACTGTATATCACTGCAACAAAGTGGGTTATCCGGGGACTGATTTAAAAGCTGTTGCTTTCGCCTCCATTGAATGTCATCCTGTAGGCTATGACTTCAGGCAATTCCAGTGGTGTGACTGGGAAACTGGGCGAGCTTGTCATCATAGAAATAGATAATATTGTAATTATTATTGAAACTTCTGCAATATCGGCTGCCTCATCTTCAACACACAGCTCTGCACGCTCACGAGAGCAGCGCCAGTCTCTTTGCCTGTCTGTGGCACAGTGGTCTTTAGTGTTGATGGGCTATTATTTGTGATGTGTAACCAATCAGATGTGCTGTGTGCGGGACATTGAGTGAGACATTTTTTAGTAGCACATTTTTAAATTGATTTATTTTATCGGCAATCACATTTTAAAAAAATGGTTTTCCTTTAAAATCAAACAGCACATTGATATGTCTGTCAATTATCTAGGATATTTATTCACAAAGCTATTAATAGTAACACCATTAAGATGGGAAAAAATATAAATGTGTTGCATTGCATGTTGTTTTATGTGGTGCTCCAGTAGGGAGCACCCGTGCTAAAAGTTAGTTACTTGAATGCAAACATATGTCATTTTGGGGATTTGCTGAAACAAACAGATGTTTGTTGTTTGCCTTGTGAGGGACAGTTTCGCTACACACCCATCTACCACCCTGACCTTACCTTTCACCTCGTTACAAAGAGGACGCATCGAAACTGAATCTTGGCATTGGAGAGGGTGGAATTGTGAACTTAATTCCTGGAATGCTGGGGTTCTGCGCTATACAAATTTTGGTCTGCGAGCTGGTTGTAAGGAAGAGAACCTGCAGCCTGTTAGCTTGATCTCATTTATTAGAACTAAAGTCTGAAAGGCTCAGAAACTAAGGTCAACTGCTACTGATGAAAAAAAGGTGCTGTTGAATGATAAAGCTGAGATCCCTGAAATGCTTCTAAAGTATAAAAACTCTGAGATGCTTCAGAAAGCTACAATAACTGAGAAGTGCAAGTTATTTCTGAGGTACAGTGAGGTCAATAAACAGAAGTTCCTCAGCTTCATAAGTGTAAAAACTGAAGTCCTCTTAAAAATCGTTTTAACATAAAAACAACCTCAAGTCTGCATGGTGGTTGAAGGTCTGAGGTATAAAGCCAAAGTCTGTGAACTGCTTCTGAAGAATAAAATCATTCAGCTTTTATTTATAAAAGCCTGTGTTTTTTCATTACACTAACAAAGTATAAAGTCTGCAGCATGTAAGCTGCTTCTGATTTGTAAAAGGTATGTAACCAGCCTCTGAGATATAAACCTTGAGGCCTGCAAAATGGTTGGTAGGTGCAAAAGCTGTGGTGAGGAAGGTTGGTCTGGAATATTAAGGTAACACTTTTCCATACGGCACACAATGTCAGAAGTTTCTAAGGAACGAGACACGTTACACTTCATAACGTATTGTATTCATAACACGAGGTATGGGCTGGACTTGCTGTTCGGTCCGGATGCGGACCTTAGTCCGGACTTTGAGAAGTCCTGTAGTAGATAATGATGAGTTATTAGATAATGATTAGTTCATAAGTATCTGTACATTAGAATAATATCTGCTTTCTTCATAAGTTGTTCCTGATTAGCTCTGAACTAGTAGCCACTCATCCATTACTACTTCATTTGTTAAGTAAGTAGTAATGGAGTAAGTAACGTGGTACATCATATTGAGTAGTAAGAAGCAAAAGTCATGAAATAATGAAGGACTACACTGCACTCAGTACATCTTCTGAAGAAAGTGGGCATTATTCATATTCATGGAAACTTATGAACTAATAATTATCTAAAGATTCATTGATATAGTATATCCCAGTCTGTTCCATAACAATTCATCTATTATCAGGACCTGATTTGTTTATCTCTCATTCCTCAGTAACTCACATTTTTGTGTGGTCTATTGCATAAAATGTGTAAGCTGTTTCTGAGTTGTAAAATCTAAGATGCATCTAAAATGCATCTATGGTGTAAGAGCTGAGCTCTGTAAAGGTGCTTGAGAAGTCCAAAAACTGAGATGTGTAAACTTGAAAAAACAGGATGAAAAATAGGTCTGTAATATGGCTCTGTGGTAGGAAAAGTCAAGGCTATAAGCAATTGTGAGGATCAAAAACTGAATCCATCTGAGGTGTAAAATCTAAGGTCTGTAAGCTGCTTCTTTGATATAAAAACTGAGGTCTATAAACTGCTTCTGAAGTATAAAACCTCATCTGTAAGCTACTTTAAAAAGTATAAAAGCTGAAGTCTGTAAACTCCATATGAAGTGCAATAATAAGGGTCTGTAAGCTGGTTCCGGAGAACAAAAATGTCCTTCTGCAAACTGCTTTTAATACCATGTCTACAATGCATGTATAGCAGTATATTTGCAAAGCAGCAGCAGCATCAGTCCTCCATCCGTGTCTACACCGGATGCATTTAGCTACACAACAAGTGTAGGTCTTCAGTATTTTGGCAGCGCTCAGGGCCCAACACACAGTCACTGTAGTTATGCACATTAAATAGACTTAAAGTGTAAAAATACACTTGTTTATGCACTTGTATCATGAGTATTTAGACCAAATGAAAAACGCAACGCTACATTATAAACAAGATTCTTCTTCCTTTTGGATGTCTTCCAGTCCGATCACTGGCACAATTGGACACAGCAGTGTAATGTCATTTTCGTTTCTTCAAAAGTTGATTCTGTTCTAACTTTGGCTCTGAGGTGGACAAACTTGTGTCAGCAAGTAGTAGTCCATTAGCTGGACTGGGGTTATAAAAACCGGAAGTCTGATGGCTGCTTTTGAAGTACATAACTGCAGGTCTATAATTATTATATATAATATATAATATATATATATATTGCTTTTGAGGTATGACAACTGAGGTCACCACATTCTTTGATGATGCACTCATGTTGGATTTCACCCCCCTCCCCGACACAGAGCACCAGTGTGTGGCCTCAGTCCATTTACCTTAGCTGATTTGCAACAGTGCTTTTTAAGGTGAGCGAAGTCACGGGGGCTTGTCAGCAAATGTTTTACTGAGATGCACTTAGAATGAGTTGGAGGGAGAGGTAAAAGCAAATGACCACACACTATAAAAACACACCCACACACAGACTCCAGGCATCCCCATTCTGTTTACAGTAACACTCCAAAAAAAAAAACTCTAAATATTATTTCTAATAAACAATAAAATGGGCTCCTTGCTTTCCACTTAAGCAGTTAACCGGTTGACTCCAGTGGCAGTGCGGGGGGAGCCGTTCCTCACTCTAATCCGCATGTAGCAGCGGCAAGGATTTCCAATACTCCATAAATTCAGGGCTTATCTCCAGACAGTGACTAGTAAATGGTAAGCAATGCTATCAATCATGGAGCTCCCTGCTGTGTGATTCATAGTAATGCGTTTCCATTTAAAACTCCCCCGGGGTGGAGGAGAGAGGAGAGAAGAAGAGAGGAGAACAGCAAGGCTATAGGCATCAAATTCCCCACAACAATCAATATGTGGAGCTCAAACAGCCCATGCCTCAGCCTGCCCGGAGAAAATAAATGTATTAAGGTAAGGAAAATGCATTAAAAGGAAACGTGTTTAGGTGAAAGGAGAATAATCAAGAATGAGACATCAAAGCAATAGGCTTGAATGATATGGAGACACAGTTATCTGTAAGAAAGGCCTGAGAGGAGCAGCTTTATAATACAGCACCGCTAATGGTACATAGTTCAAAGGCAGACAAATGGAGGTGGACGAAGAGCAAGAGAGATGGATACAAAGATAACACTGATAGTGGAGAAGGTGGCATCGGGACAACCTGACACAGTCTGAATGAATTTAAAAATTGTCACCCTTATGTGGATCACCAACAGCTCTCTACAGTTCAGATTCTTTCCCATCAGTGCAACCACTGAAATAGGACTACTGGGGTTCACCCTGTACCATTTTACAAGTTCTGAATATGTGTTTGTGTTTTGGAGCAAATAAAGGGCTGCAACTTACAATTGCTTCATCATTGATGTCAGTTTAGTTTGTCTTTTTTTTTTTTTTTTAATATTTTTTAAATAGTAAATCTAAGCTCACTAAAGTTCTGAGAGCCCAAGGTGAACGTGAACAGTGAACTTCAAACGTCTTGTTTTCTTCTACCAACAGTCCAAAATCCCATAAATCACAGAAAAGCAGTAAATCCTCATATCTGAGATGCAAGCAAATATATGGCCAACTACTCCACTAAAATGTTTGTTCTCTCGTGAATGATGCTTGTCATTTGAGGTTTAGACCAAAAGAAGAGAGAAAGGTTATACTTTGTGATCAATGGAATGGAATGATCAACTCTCAAGTCATACCCAAAAAATTCCCACAGCACACTTCATAGCAAAAATAAAACAAGCACATTCTTCATCAGAGCCACAAGTGCCAGCAATCAGAGTAGCACTGGCTAATTGTCGCAGGTGCAATCAAGAATGTGGGTGTGTACATAATTAGGCAGCACGGTGGCTCACAGCAAGAAGGTCGTGGGTTCAAATGCCACGTGGGACAGAGCGGTTTTGTGTTGAGATTGCATGCTCTCCCTGTGTGTGCGTGGGTTTCCTCCAGGTGCTCTATCAAAAAGTCTCTCGTCTCTTGCTTAGAATCATCCCATCATGACAAATATATTTATAGATATGGGATATATTCCAGCTCTTCATTCAGGCCTGGACTCGTAATGACTCTTAACTTGCTTCGAGCTATGCTATTTTTATGTGAAGGGAAAAATAATGAAAACTGAAAGAGAATCACTGGGCACAAATGCGCCATTCGTGCAGGAAATGAAGACTACCCCATGGCCAAGCATTTTAAAGAGCACCATGGATATAACCTGGATTCACTCAAAGCAGTGGGAGAAAGAAACAGACAGAGACAAACATTTTGGATCTGAGGCCTCAATGAAGAGCTGGACTATGTTCCATATCTGGAAATATATTTGTTATGATGGGATGACTCAAAGAGTATCAGCATGTCATGATTTTAATTGAGTTGTGGAATGTAGACTCATTAAATGTTAGGCTACTTTTGCAAAACAAAGCACACAAAAAGCTTTGAATACTGACTTGAAGTTCAAATATTAATGTGACAAATATCAGGATCAGAATTTTGTTTTATGTACAAAGAGTAATTTACATCCCCTTAACCATTCTCTATCAACAGTTAAAATGCAACAACACTGATCTCCTCCTCCTGCCACAGCACCCCATCCCTGCATCCACACAAGTATCCTCATCGTCTCCATGACAAGCATCAAGGAAACACACGTTCTCAATCAGAGCACCACTCTGTGAGGCATATATCACGTTTTCAAAACAACAAATTGATGTGGAGTATATTCTCCATATGTTAGCTTGTCTCCAGGCTAGGGGAAAACTGGGCACAGCGAGACATGTGAATGTCCTCTATTCCATAACGTCTACCCATCCATGCATACGTGACTTACACACAATTATTAGCAAGAAAGTCCACTTAAGACCACCTGTGTATTACTTTATTCAAAAGGCCTTAAATATAAGTTGCTTAGGTGCACCTAAGCACAGATTTAAACCATGGAGGGCTGCCAAACATAGCAGGCATTCCCTCCCTGATACTGCTATATGCAAGTTATTAATCCTGTTTGCCTACACACAAACACACATGCCAGATATCTAGTACACACAATGTATTATACGGCTGCAGGTTATATAGGCATAATTTCACACCTGTGTCAATATAGGATTTACTCTGAACATTTATTTATCAGCTGCAGCAGACAGTAAAGGTAACTCAACAGTATTCTCTCTATGCGCACCAATGAATAACCAGTAAATCACTTTGTACCATACATCTATTTGTGTTAAAGCAGGTGATAAATCATGGCAAAATTCTGCATTTTCCATACAAAAGCATTAGTCTGCTGCCTCTTTCAAACTGGAATTATATAGTAGCCCATTATCCACAGGAATAAAGTCCATATTAGACGGTGTCCAATGCCAATACACAGGGCTTTGTCACACCTCTCGGCATCTCGTACAGACACACAGGGTACCCTTTATGTGTAGGCAAAAAAACTTTTTGTTTCAGTTTATGACAAGATCATGGTTTGGTGTAAGTCACATACCTTAACACTTACCCTGGTCCCCTGGTTGAAAGTCCTTTGTTGCGTATGAGACACTGAGTGGTGTCACAAAACGTCAGTATTTTATGCCCTGGGAATGAAAACCGGCTGGGTGTGCCCATGTATGAGGTGAAAAAAAAGGGTGTGAAGGTCGGTGTGGTGGATGAGTAGCAGAACAAAAAAGTCACAAAAAGATGTTTGTTGGAATAAATTTGAGAGTCAAATAAGTATTTCTGTTAAAAAAGAGAGAAACTCAGCAGAGTGGTGAGTGTACCATTTTGCACTAATGGAATTAATGCTGTGGAAATGTACAGTGTACTGAATATACTATGACCGACAATACCCATGTACGGTAATTAATAAAAAAAGCTTTTTTAAAGCTGTTAAGCAATGTGCAGTTAACTGAGAAAGTACTTTAAATATGTACAAGTTAGACATTTTATGGAATTAAACCTGAATAACTAATGAAAACTCACAATAAAGTGATTTCCTGCCCAAAAATAGCTTTCTTTGTTTCACATGTTTTGTCCTCGCACTAGTGCTCCATATTGAACACTAGTTTATTGTTAGTTCTTGGTAGTAACAGCAACAAATATGAAAAATGTTTAAGAAAATGTGTTTAAGAGTCTCCTAATATAAAAAAAAACTGCATGAAAAAATGTGGTTGTTCACAATATATAATGTATATATAACATAACAGAGCAACGCGTGCTGGAGGTGAAAGGAAGGCTTCTTTCCTTTTTCCGATGTTATTTTTTGTTTTGTTTTGTTATTTTTTCTTATATGGAGAGCAGGCTACCGCTGACAGATCCAAAAACAGAACTCGAATGAATCAGTTGGTTGTCAGCTTTTGGATCCCTTTTGAATGCAATACAAGCAGCAGCATGGGCACAAAAACTGATTTAAGCATTTGCAGCAGTCATTCATGCAGACTTGTGTACCTGAACGTGCAAACATAAAGAAAATAATCATGCAAATTGCTCTCACTCAAATAAAATTTCAAACCCATATACTAACAAATAAATGCATACACACCCGAAGAACTGTAATCCAAGTGTAAATCACCACACTGTTACTTGATTGACATTCAAATAGGTTGAAACAAGAGTCAGAAGAGCAGAAAAGGGAAAGAAACAGTAATGCATTTTGACGTGAGGAAAACAGTTCGAGGTCTGAGGCGCTTGTCTACACCACGTTTCTGTGGCATATTTCCATTAAAACACAACAAAGACATAACAAACATGTCACCAACCAAACACAGCCTAAATGGAAATAGGTCTGTTTTAATTTTACTTTCATTCTTCGATAATCGCTTGCACACATGAGGGAAATGGAATTTGAGTGATGCTTGGTGAGCACAAAGGACATTTTCCTTGTGCAAATGATCCATTTAGACTTTGCCCTTGCTCTGTGCTTCTATCAAGTCAACACGGTCACACAACTCATAAATATATTTTACCAAAGCCCATTAGTGATCTATTTCAAAGAACCCTTTGAATAAAACTTTTCAAATAATCTCCCCACTCTTTCATAAGCCTACAATATGAGGAAAATATATATATTTTTGTCATCACACAATCCGGCCCGGCTGTCTCTTCCAACTTCAATTTGGATGGTCTGTGGGAGGTGCTGAGGGGCCACGTGAAGAGAGATGGAAAGGCTAAATGGATGGCTACTGTCATTCTAAAGGCAGATTTCTCATTATGGCCAAGTTAAATCAAACCAAGATGACAATTTAAGGCTGATTAGGGCAACACATTAGAGCAGAGCTGAGATTATGAAAGGGAGTCCAATCGTAAAAATGTAAGAGTTGATAGAGTAGTTGCTATTTCATGTCAGAATAAATACAACCACCTCATGGTAATGGCTTTTGAAGTGCTGTCCCCTAAAACTGAATTATTTCAGCTGATCGTCTATATGGAAAGATGTCTTTATCAATCATAGTCCTTGAGACTGTTTTCAGTCAAGAGGATGCATATACCCAATCTCCCTTTAAGTGACGAAAGGCCTCCAACTATTTGGCAATGATTCACATCCAGCGATCAATACCCCATTCTTTAGGTATCTCTAAACTGCATGCCATTGTACAGTATAAGTCTTATTACCTTGCATCTATCCTGCAAAATGTCTGTAAACAGTGGTGCTAGAGGTTGAAATGTTTATTTACTGCATACATAAGAGAGGTGAGGATTTCTCCACATTGCGCCCTATTGCAAGATGTCATGCTGAGGACTAATAAAGATTAGTGCTGCAGTGTGTTCCATACCATGTATTCTTACTGTGAAGCAGACACCAGAACCAGCCTCTACGTAAGTGGAACCAGGACAAATTCACAGTACTCCCAGTCATCTTAAAGAATTCATCCTTTAGAGCTCTATTCTGGTGTGCCTCACTGAGAGTAGAGGTGCACGGTTAGGGTTTTCAAAAATGCCAGCAAGACAGAATAAAGATGAGATGAACCAGCCAGATTAAACTGAACCAGCTGTGATTATTCAGGGAAAATCTGCAGTCACATTTTGTGCTGCCAGCACCAGACTGTTCCAAATAATCACAAAACAACCTCTGTGCGTATGTGCACATCAAACTACCGTTTCTGATGCCGTTCAACAGGAGTGTTGAGACTGACGCATTAAAAACAGTTCACACTGTCCCATGACAAATCATTCGGTCATCTTACCACTGATAACTCCCACAGGAGCATTAATTCTTACCCATCCTCTCATCCTGTCTCAATTCAAAAACACTGGGTAACCAAAGTCAACAACAACATTTGCCATCTTCTTCTCCAGGAGTCTGGCCAAAATGCCCCCTGCAGCATTGCATGTTTAATTACAATACAGGCAGACATATATAGAGGTGACAAATATAGGTTCGGTAGGTTGTGCAAGATTGGGGATCACGGATGGCGACAGGGAACAGGCAGGGATCACAGGACTACAATGTTAGTGAGACAACAAAAAACATTTATTAAATGAAAATGAGAAATTAGCAGGAAGAAAAATCACCAGGAATTAATCAGGGAACAAGGGACAGTTGTTGTTGGAGACTGTCCTTCCCAAAAATACCATCGTATAGGTCGTATAGGTATAGGTCGTCTGTGCATGACAACCATAGACACAGAGACAAAGTCTGCATACCAGAGAGGTTTGGGTGGATGGATGGATGAATCAAACAACATAGGACTATCACTCAGGAGACTGTTCTTGTCCCGTGTGAAACCAAAAGTTAACCTTGATTTATTTGAACTTGCGTATGCAACTTAACTAACCCAAACCATTTATTTTCCTAAACCTAACCATGTAGTCTGGATGCTTAAACCTAACTAAACTGTGACCGTTTCACAACATTAACCACATTTTAATTATTGTTACCATGTTGTTTTGAAGCTCACTGACATTATGACCTATTCTGTTGTTTAGGTTGTACGACTTGTGTGGTTCAGTTAGGGACAGGTGTGTAGGGAAGATCAGAATCAGGTGACTGGCAAGGAAACTCTGCGGGCATCTGGTGGAGGGATGGAGAATGCCAGGGTGTGGAGAGGTAAATAATAATAAATGCTGGGGCAGGGGGAAGAGAGACTAAAGGTGGAGAATGGGAGAAAGGAGGTGTCATCGTGACACTCGTCTATAGATAGTATACCGAATGTGACTTATACAGTGTCAAGCATATTATCCATAAATCAGTCTCGGTTCATATCTAAAAAGTGGAATACATATTATGGCCTGCTGTGCCCCATTATTTCACACAGCAACCTTTCCCATCTGTCTCCATGTTTGTGTATGCTGTGGCCTGCATTAGTGTGTGTGCATGTCAGATGGCTCCAGAGGCAAGGTAGAAGCATCGACAGGCTAGTGAGGGTACTGATGGCTATCGGTGGGCTCAGGCAGGAACAGCCTTGATGCTTCTACAATAATAATCTGCCCTCCTTTTCTATCAAAGCATGTCCAAGTGATAACAGCAACAATTTTGTGGGGCCAGAGCCACCCCCTCCCACTTTTCGATTCTCTCTGGAGGACTTTTAAAAGTGTTGTTAAATGGGATGTTCTAGCCAGCAAACATTATTTTTAGACAGTGTTCCAACCACCTCGTCCCCCCCTCTCAATTTATACATACTGCACTGGATTTGTTGCACCGCAGAGGAAGGTAAGCGTGGCTATATGTGGGCTTAAAGGGGGTCAGGTAACTAAAAAGCTGCCTCAGGTGAACATTTTCAGACTCTTAGAAAAAAAATAAAGAAAGGAAAGCCTTAAGAGAATTGGGATCTCATATCTAAAGCAAAACCGCTCGCTGAACCTGGAGATATTTAAGAAGTGTTAAGGGTTTAAAAATGCCCAACTGGTGTTAATCGGTTTAATCTCACTCTAAACAACACTATCTCTGCCTCTACCATTGATCATCTACCTGTGCGCTATCTGGTCCCATGGGAGAGAAAGGCTTGTCCCACATTATGCCTCTCACCAGCCAATCCTCTTAGTGCCTAATAATCTCCTTTATTCTAAATAGATATCCACAGTTAACATAATGGCACCTAGCAGGTGCCTCAGCCACAGTCTCTGGGTCTAAACTGGCTAAACCTGATGGGGGTTTTGATTCAGAGGGTGATGTGGTGCATTAAAACAGCTATTCTACTGTATTCCTCAACTGTGACTTCCATCAGTTATGAGTGAGTTATTGCAAAGTGAAAATAAATCTTACAAAAAAAAGTTTGGTCTCAAAAACTGAGATAAATGTTTTACTAAATGGGATTTAATATCACTATATCCAACTGCATAAAGTGTAATGTCTCGTTATGCAAGAACGCATATGCTTCAAAGATCTTCAAAGATCTACTCTGAAAAGGAAGTTCATTCAGCAAATGAACTCCCTGTGTTTATGTGCCATCCATTATATCCCTGAAATGAAGTAGACATACAATGCAGCTAGAATACATCCAATGAGTAGTAGTTCCAAATCTCTTTTGCTTTTTTCTGTGAGGTTTGCTTGTACGAGTGTTCCAACTTGGATTCACTAAACTTGTTGTAAATCACTAATTTCAGCCTGATGAGCATAGTTCAACACCTCATAAAATGCCAGATGAGGCTACCTGTGTTCTGCTCAGTTTGGAGGCAAGTTGCATTCACAAAGATGTTACAAAAAGTAAAAAGAAGAATTTTACACCGCAGACATTCAAGTCCTGCTTTAAGAAATCAGCAGACACATTTAGCAGTGTCAGTAATGTTAGAGGATATGAAACAATTACAAAATATTAACAGTACAGCTGCCAACAAGGTGTCATCAGAACAGCGCTGCACTGTGACAGAAATAAAGAGGGAATTATTTAACATGATGTAAGATGCTAAAATACATCTTTCTGAAGCAACCTGCTGCATGACAAATTTGAGAGGCAATCATGTGACAGTCACAGAGCTATTAGTCTGCACAGTATTATAACCTACATTAAGTGGCATTATTCTGTTGGATGCAAAGGAGGCCTAATGAATAAAGCATTATGATTTCAGGTCAAATTTGTCTTGTTCATGACTCATACGGTCTGGATCACTTGTGAATTTAGTTTGTACCCCAAAGAAAATTCTAAATATGAGAAAATTGGAGAATGGCACAAATTCTCGTGCCATGTGCAACATAAAAAAAATATGTTCTTATGGGTGGTGCTTGCACGAGACTCTAATAACCATGAATGTCATCAATTTATGTGCTAATTCATGTTGTGAATGTTGGGATATTTCAATGGATAAACTTAAACACTAGATAGATAAGTCAGGGGACCACCAACGTAAGTGGAATTTCTTGTTTTAAGGACTTTGAGTAGCTATACCAAATGTAATGGCAATTATGGAGACAACAGAAGTTTCGCTCAAGGAGAAATCTCACACTGAAATCTTGCGAGAGGTGAGTTGTAGCAGGAAGACGATGCTGTTTCTGGTTAAACAAAAAGGATTTTACTCTTTTAACAAAAAGGTTTATCTCTGTAGGGATCTCTGTTTCGCGGCTGCCGGCTGAGGCAATCTACTGAACCAATTCCAAAACTTTTTGTACCATTTAGACCCCAAAATATGTAAAAATGGGGCCCAGGTTTAAAAACCTTTAAATTTCCGATTCTGGGTCACTATGATACAATGACAAAGCCTTTTGAATTTGCTATAGCGCCAATCTTACCAGTTTCTCCACAGCAATGGTCGCTGAGCCTCTTGGGTACTTAGTATTTAGAGCTAATGGATTTAATGAAAACCTATGATATCATTAAACTATCCAGGTGACTACTGTGTTTTTATGTGGAGGAAGATTGAGTAAATTTACAGTGTGTGTGTGTCTCTGTGTGTGTGTGTGTGTGTGTGTGTGTGTGTATGGGCGGGGTAATAATGGGTTATGTAAACTTTGCTTTCAACATGCTGTGTCTTATGTTATTCCCTTTTACTGAAACATTATTGAATAGTCACCAAAAAAGACAGTTTATATAGTTTGTATGCCAAATGAGGAGAGGACAAAATCGTTTGGCATTTGGCATTTCTTTTCAGTTCTGATGTTAAACCAATTAATCCAAAGTATTATTTCAAAAAGTTATTTATCTGTTAATTGAGCCATTAGAGTCTACCTTCATGATGCCAGCTGTGGTTGTTAGGAGACTTGCGATGCAAATTCAAAGCCTTTACTCATGCTGTAGCTATTTTAAAGACAAAACAATTATGAGTAATGCCATTCTTGCCCTCTCCTCCTTACCTTGTACTTCTTCACATATCCAACCACCCTCCTATCGCTTTTTCTCTACTTCCCATCTCTAATTATTCATATTCCTCTCTTTCCGAAGCTGAACTCCCTTATCTGTCCCTCAGGGATTGTGAGGCATTAGAGTGCTGAAGAGTGCAGGAAGCTACAGAGTTTCAGCACTAACTCTTACATCTTAGTCATCTTACATCAGTAGTTTTAAAGCAGTAATGTGAAAAGGGAATACATTTAGCTCAGCAAAGTGTGGTTATTTCAAGAGATGTCTGCTTAGTCAGATGTTTCTGTCTCCATCACAAGTGGCCGTGATCACCACGAGGGGTCCTAAATAGAATGCAATCCTGAAGTGATATTGATCTGCAGTCAGTGTAATTCAAGTGTGCTGTTTTCAGACAAATAAGCCATGACGCCAAACTTCTACCTGCATCTTTATCGGAGCACAAGATAACTTTACATTTGATGACACAAAGTGGCAGCAATAGGTACCTAGTATGTAACATGATGCAAAGACAGGCATAAATTATGTCTGTTTAGTGTATGAAATAATGTATTCATCCCAACCAGTGTGATACAAGAGATTAGGTACTTTCATGGGCTCAATACACACTGTGGACCAAATGATTATCACCAGACTCTAATTATGTAACACTGGCTTGCCTTAGTTGTTTATCTTTACTCAACCACATGCATTTCTTAGGAACTCTCCAGACTTGCCATTCTTCATTCTTCCGCCAGATGCCCTGAGACTTTCCAACTGGTCCCAGTCACCTGACTCCTACCTGCTTACCTGTTCCTCACTCCCCAATTACAGTATTTATACCAGCCCATCTCTACCTGCTGCAGGCCAGATTGTCAATGTTGCTTTGTGCCTTTGCCTTCCAGCCTCTGTACCCTGAAACATAGAACCTGAACCTGAATCTGTACATGCCTGTCTGTCAGTTTGACCTGTGGATCCTCAGCTACCTCTGTTTGGACTTGCTGCCTTTGCTTGTAAGCTTATGTATTATCATTTTACCAACACATCACTGTGGGTCATTTTCCTTGCTGCCTCGTAAATACCCTGTAACAAAGTACTTCCACATCTTAGCATATGTGGAAGATAAATCTAAAAGCATAGTTGGACTTTTTTTTTTAATTAAATGAAATGTAACTGTAATACTTTAAAGATACAATTATCAGACAAAGCATTCCTTCAAGTCACAGCAAAGGCCGTTTTCCTATGTTATTAGTTGGGTTTATTAATTAAAATTATTAAACAATTATGTGCTTATTTATGGTGATACTGAAAAAATAAATTTATATATATTTTTAAATGTACCCATGTACTAATAAAAACAACACAAAGCTGAACTGAAGCGCCAATGGTAGTTTATAAACTGTTCAATATCTAAATTATCAATATTATTGTCTTGTATTATAAGTCTTGTTTTTTTGCACTCTCTGCTTATCTGCTGCTGTTGTGTGTGCATGCACATCCATCACCTCATTATCATGGTACAGATAAAGTGCGTTACAGTTTGACTCTCATTCGACCTTTGACACATGGCCCCATGCTGATGGTGGTGCAGCCACCATACAACACGCTGGCCTTACAATGGGGCTGTGGGGTTCAGTGTGTTGCTCTGTATTGATAATAGTGATTCTAGCCTTGGTGTCAGTTGGTTTCAGATCAAAACCAAATATGGTGATATCGCCCACCCCTAGTAATAACTTGGCATTGCTTGTTATAGCAGTTACGTGTGAGTTACAACTGCTATATAGTAATGTGAAAATGGTTTAGGTGCACTGATGTTGTAATTGCGTTGTGATTTAATGACCATTCCGACATCCTAGGGAATAGACCTTTATGTTCTGAAATCCAAGAGTTTACTTCATGTGAGGGTAGTAAAAAAGAGTAAAATGGGATTTTTCTGGCAGTTGTTTGACTTGATAAACATTATTATCTCAAAGTATTCACCGTTTATTTGCACCACTGCATCTCTGCCCACAACTCAAGGATGAGCATGTCCAGGAACGCTCCTGTGAACATGATCTGATGAGATCTCAGCTCACCGAACTTGATTGCCAAGTCATCAGATCTCAGTCCAAGGGTGCATTTGTGAGATACTATGGTACGAGAGTTTTCAGAGTAGAGATCCACTAACAATATGACATCAGTGTTAGAAGTATCTGGCTACTCTGTGGAATACCTCTGACACCTTGAAAAGCCAATGGCTCTCTGTGATGGTTCAGAGAGCAGGAGGGGCAGGCTTCCTGAATTGTTCTGCTCATTCCACGTACACCAACATAGCAGTGTTTTCTCATAATCTGCTTCAATTAATTCCATCAACCTTGTTCAAATCTCTGTCTCTGAAAACGGAAGGTGACTGCAAAGGGCAAAATCTCATCATCAATACTAATTACCACCCAACGAGAAGGTAATTGGTGGAAATGAATGCAGAAGTGCTAATTTACATATTCATAATAAATGCTGTACTACATAAACACAGCTGTAAACTAATAAGAGTGAACTGAGCAACCACTATGGTAAGCAAATGTACTGTCATGGATTGTATCATGTATCATAGAATTAAACACTTTTTAATGGGAGTGTACAGCCATAGAGCCATATGATGAGGTTATAGTTGATATATTATATATATTTTAGTTTATATCACCTCTTATGTGTATCAAAAGTGAAAACACCAGATACAGAAACAAAAAGGCAACACATCACCAAAACTTTCGATGCTGACATGTCAAAAAAAGAGTATTTGATAAAGGCGGATGGAAACAGATTTGATGTTGCAGCTTTAGCTTCTCGACTGCAGACAAAAGATTCATGTTATGCTCCCACTCACCATTATACCAGAAAACCCCAAAAATAAAGAATAAGTAGCAGTTGATAGAAAGGGCACATGGGACAGGAGAGTAATACTCTTTCATTAAAAAAAAAACTGAAATTCCATTTTATGTGGGCGGCAGAAATGAAATGCTGGTGCATGTTTAATGATGTAATCTTGTCACATCCTCTTTGGCATATTTACATAACGTTAGGCGATGGAAACACTCACTGATTCACAGTTAATTTGCAGAAATTATACTAAACTGCTTAAAACTTGGGCAACATTTGAATGATGTGAATTTAAGGAGAAACAGTAACTGGATATGAGGTTAATGTAAAGACGTGAGTAGATGCCAACAAACATTCACCCAAATTAAGAAAGTATGCAAGTAAAACATGTTTCACCAATAATTCAAAAATATCATACTTATCCTGAGGCTGTTTGACTCCACAGTACTTTATAAATGTGCAGAGCTAAGAAGAAAAAGGAGAGGAAAACAAAGAGGAAGATAACAGAGAAACTGGAGTTTACTTTCACTAAATTGGCTGTTTGGGGCAAATAACACAGACTACAAAAACACTCCAGCTGTCCATTTTGAGCAAACAAGAGGGGCAAAAATATACTTCTTGTTCAATCTACACAGACTTAAAATCCACATAAATTATGTCTATACGCCAGTGCAGGAAGTAATGTCCTTTATGCAGCAAGATGAAAAGTAAGGGGTGTGGAGGACATGGTGGCCAATAACACCAGAGTTTGAGTCCTGTTGCATCAAATATCAATAATATCAATGTTCTTATCTGGTGATAAGGCTGGCCTAAACATACATTGAGGGTTAGGCCAAACTATGCATGGTCTAACTAAAAACTTCCATGAGGAGTCTCCACAAAGGCAGATAAGACATACTGCACCTTTACGATCTTGTATGTTTGATTTTTGGAAGAAATGTGACTTTGTTTTTTAGTGTTTCTAGGTTGAAATCTTTGGATATTTCTGCATTTTCTTTGCAGCACTGTATGATGGTGTTACGTGCCAGGACATAGTTGGCGCGTATGTTTTCTTTTCTTTTCTTTCCTCTTCCTCCTCTCTGTCCTAAATCCAGGGCGAGCTAGTGGTGATTGCCATACACCTGGGTGATTGGACAAGGCAGTTCATTGGATCAATGGGAGTTGCAGCTGGTAGTCAACATCCAGTATTGACTATAAAAAATTTTGCAGTGAAGGAACAAGGGAGAGAGAGAAAGGAAGGAAGGAGAAAGCGACAGAGAAGAAGCGTGATCATAAAGAAGCAGAAGTGTATGTGTGTACTGTTGGGCTAATGCTATTCACGGCTAGCAGAGGGAGAGTGGCCCGTGCAACCGTGTTCGTACTCACTTTAGAGGTAAGTGGTGGGAGGATCGGTGGACTAGAGAAGTCGGGGGTACCCTGTACATTTTGCAACACTCAGTACTCCCTTGTTAGAAACACCAGGTAGAAGACTGCTGCCACCATTGTAAAGTTTTCACCGTTATACTTCAGGTTAGCAAGCTAGGTTTTGTGTTTATGCCTTTTGGTTTAGAGGCATTTCCTAGCCTAGCCTGGTTTTGTGGTCTTAATTTATCATCTTTTGGCAGTCTACCATCCCATCTTCCACACATCCTCCTTTGTGTATAGGTGTGTACTAATAAATTATTGTAAAATCAATCACCTCTGTGGCTCACATTTATACTGTTACCAGCATTTTTCATATAAATACGGAAAAATGACATAACAAGTCTGGGATCTTTTTCCCGAAGCTAATAAACAAACACGTTGCAGTAGTGATTGGTTCACTGCTTTTGTTTTGTTTTGTTGCTTCGCCTACTATTGTAAAATTTGGTTCGTGCCGCAAGGATGATCTGTTGAGTGTTGCCGTGCACTATAAGATTCCTGTGTCGAAGTATGGGGTAAAGAGCGATATTGGGGCTGTAATGGTGGAGATAAAAATCCTTGTTCAGCCAGAGGCTGATGTGTTGTCCACTGAGGTTCAGAGTGGGGATGTGGGTCATGAAGTGGAGGTGCGTGGCGCCATCGCAACTCCCACAGGAATGGTGGATGAGAAGGAAGCTCTGACGACTTTACCTCGTTATGAGCCCTTTTGCCCTGTGTTTGGTGGGTCTAGTTTAGATACTAGGCTAAAGGTTCGGCTAGCTCACCTGCAGTTGGAGGCACAGGAAAAAGAGCAAGTGCGCAATGCTGAATTTGATCTTTGTTTGCAGATACACAAGCTTGAAATAGATGCAGAAAAAGCGGTCAAGTTACGGCAACTGGAAGTGGAGGCTCTGCGGATATCCACTGGTCAGGCTGTCTCACAGGGGAGTGAGCGGCCTGCACCGGAGGAAAATGTCCGCTTTGATATAAGCAAACATATCAGCGTTGGTGCTGAACTTTCGAGAAGCAGAGGTAGATTCCTATTTTAATGCTTTTGAGCGTATCGCTACTGCCTTGAGATGGCCAAAGGAGATGTGGCCAGTCTTGCTACAGTGCAAGTTGGTTGGAAAAGCGGGTTGTGTCGTCTCTTTCTTTGGAAGACAGCTTGGATTATGAGACTGTGAAAGAGTCGATACTGCGCACCTATGAGCTGGTGCCGGAAGGTTACAGGCAAAAGTTCAGAGAACAAAATCTGTGGGACAGACTTTTGTGGAGTTTGCCAGGGAGAAAGATGTACTCTTTGACAAGTGGTGTGCTGCTACTGGGATCGGCCGTAGTTATGAGAAGCTACGGGAGCTGGTATTGTTGGAGGATTTTAAGAGTGCGTTATCAGAAAAGATGGTGGCGTTCCTGAATGAACAGAAGGTAGCTACGCTACCTAAGGCTGCTATTCTTTCTGATGAATTTATGTTGACTCATAAACATGTATTTGTGCACTCTCCCCATTCGAACAGTATTTGAATGCCACGCCCCGTTAAAGCAGAGATGGCTTCCCATCGAGTGGAACGGAGTTGTTTCTACTAAAAGTAAAGTAAAGTAGAAACAACTCATAGGGAAACAATTCCCCCCCGGTGTGTATCAGGCTAAGGAGGTAGGTCTGATGGCGTATGTGTGGACAGATCAGACCTGTGAAATCAGACAAATACGGCGCTGAGCCTGATCGATGTTTTAAACCTTTTTTTGTCTGAGGGCTATGTGTCACTCACAGGTGATCCTAAAGACAGGCACTGGGTGCGAATACTCAGACACAAGAGGTTCCCAGTCCATTGTGATAGAAGGGGTGTTACCTCTCTTCCCAACCTCAATGTGTTCAGCTGGTGCTATTCAAGGGGTCGGGACGACCTTGGTACCTGCCCCGTTGCTTCGCCTGCATGTTGCATGTCACCACTGGTAAGGTTTCTTCCAGGTGGTCTTACCAGTTCAGGGAGTGGATTTCATTTTAGTTAACGACGTAGCGGTAGGCAAAGTGATGCTGCCCCCTGAAGTTTTACATGACCCTGTCTTGACCAGCAAACCGGATGACGACATCCAGGTGGATCCATAGATTCTTTCTACGTGTGCAGTGACCAACACATGGGTTGGACTTGTCTGATCTCTTTGTGATTCCAGATTGCGATTCAGGAGACGAGGAGGAGACAGAAGGCTCACTCAAGCCTTCATCTGTGGATGCCATGCCTACTCGGGTTGAGAAGGAGTTGAAGACAAAGACAAAGCCAGCCCAGTGTAATGTTACACTTCGAGAATGTCACTCTTCCGTCCCTAGCCCAGAAGATACAACAAAGGTGGCCTACATGTTAGGTGACAGCATGCTGATGCGCCGACGGACCAGGGAGGTCCCAGAAGACTGGCTTACTACCATTCAGAGATGGTCATGGATCCTCCAGGGTGCCAGTCTGGAGACTTGCCCTAAGAGGGGGTCAGAACGTTTGTGTTGATGTGCTATCGCGCTTTAAGGTTTTGAGTTTAGAAACATGGGGTCAGATTGTGGTTAAACCCATAGTGTTTAACTTTATATGTGTGGGGGTGTTACGTGCCAGGGCATATTTGACACGTATGTGTTTTCTTTTCTCTTCCCCCTCTACTGTCCTAAATTCAAGGATGATTGCCGTACACCTGGGTGACTGGAAAAGGCAGTTCATTGGGTCAATCGGAGTTGCAGCTGGTGGTCGACGCCCAGAAGTGACTTTATAGGACTCGGCAGTGAAAGCTGACAAGGAGGAGGAAGAAAGGAGAGAGCAATAGAGGAGAGAGCGATCAGAGATCAGACGTGAATGTGACTGTTGGGCTAACGCTATTGCTACGACGTTGCAGAGGGAGTGGCCTGTGCAACCGTGTACATACTCACTTTAGAGGTAAGTGGTGGGAGGATCGGTGGCTTAGAGAAGTCGGGGGTACCCTGTACATTTTACAACACTTGGTATTCCCTTGTTAAAAGACTGCTGCCACCTGTGTAAAGTTTTCACCATTATACTTCAGATTAGACAGCTAGGTTTTGTGTTTATGCTTTTGGTTTAGAGGTAGGTCCTAGCTTAGCCTGGTTTTGTTGTGTTAATTTAACTTTTGGTAGAGTTTACCCGTCCTATCCTCCCCCACTTCATGTGATTTTGTGTATAGATGTGTACTAATAAATTATTGTAAAATCAATCACCTCTGTGGCTCAAAGACAGTTTTGTTTATACTGTCACCAGCACTTTCCTTATAAATACAGAAAAAAGACAACAGATGGTATATTATATATGATGTTATTCTTACACAAGAGAATTGCTACATTATATGCCTGTATTGGCAGGATTGTTTACAGACATCATCACTAATGAAATTAAAGCTTTAATGTACATTTTCGAGCCATGAAATGCACAACTACTTTGCTGAATACTGCGAAAAATGGCAGACTATTACATGCAATAGCCTTTTTGTACCAATACATTTACTAGAAAAATATTATAGGTTTTTAAATTTGTACAAAATGCACATTGTTGACACTGTAGGTTAATTCTGTAACTACTAAAAATGTAAATTTCTGTTTATTTAAGTTAATCATTTTACTGTGCAATCCAATACTGTGAATAATGAAGCCATTTAGATTGTGCCTCACAGAATTAGTTTGCACCTACCAAACAGCTGTCTTGTCACTTTAAGGCAATTAAAGGCAAGCAAACTGAATTCCAGCGCAGTTACAAGGATTTTGGTAATATAGTTTTAGAATTATGCCGGTGAGGTAAAGGTAAATTTTTTTTCAGTTTTAATTAGATTTTACTCTTAATAATTGAATAAACTGCATTTTTTTTAAATGGTATGTCACCAATGCAATCTCTATAAAAGGTCTACAAAACTCAGCACTACAATGGTATGTCATTAGGTTTGCGCGCCAATGAGCAATAATGGCACAGCAGCACTGCAAAGTTTGTGACATGGTTTAATTTTTTTCCCTATCACCATGTTTTTTTTTTCTTCCATTTAACCTCCCGAAGCATTTTAAGAACTTAAGGAGCAACATCAACAAACTCACCTCCTCGTAGCAATGGCTCTTAGCCTCTCTAATGTCACTGCAAACTAAAAAGCCTCTTGGGCTTATGGTTTAATTCTACTAAGACCACATCTGCACAGCAGCACCAAACAGTGAGGTTCATGGGGGAATAGTTTGACACTCCCATCTGACTCAAGCCTAATGGGGCGGTGGGGTCATGCTGTTTAATGGCAGTTAGCTAGCTGAGTGACAGCACTGCACCGCCAGGGGCTCAGCTGTCACGGATCGCAGGTGTGCTGCTGAGTTATGTGCCATTGTAGGATGCGATAAGGTCGAGAAGAGACTGGGAAGGAGAAGGAGAAAGTGATAGCAAAAGATTGAGAGAAACAGAGCAGAGAGAGGAAAGAGTGTTGAGACAGCCCTGCAAGCACTTGGCTTGACATGGGTGACATGCAGGAGGTGGACAATCCAACCAAAGGTTCAACACAAACAGGCACACTGTCACAATATTATGTGATATATTAAGGCAAAAACAGCTTTAAACTACCAGTTTTGATCCAATCGCATAATGATATAAACATGAAAATGATATACACACAAGTACAATACACTGATTAAACCTTTTCTATGGACTGACAGAACCATGAGAACCTAGTAAAAAGAGACAATGGACGCTGAGAAAGGGACTCTGCCTGCACACTGCTGATCCCACCTGCATGACTCGCCCTTGTGTGCAATTTAAGTGGGAAATGTCAGCAGCAATTATAATGCAAAGCTAACCTTTTGTGAGGGAGATTACTGCATCGATATGTTGAAGTTTGTCGCACATGGCGACAAAGAATGCTTTCTTGACAATATGCTGTAATTCTGGTGTAGGAAATTGCTTTGCCAGTGCAATCCACTATACAATACCATTATAAGAAAGGCTTCTTTAGGGGATGAAGCCAGTAGTTTGGGATGAACAAGAAAAAACAAACCAATATCCAGACATAATAGAATTACACAATACTTAAGCAGTAATGTTTTGTTACTTTGTTACTATAAGAATCACACAGAAGACATATTTTAAGGGATTACAAAATACAGGGCAATTTTCCAAAGATTGCAGTTTACAGCACTAGCAATAATAAAGAAATGAATGTGAGTGATACACATTCTGTATCCATTACCTGCTACTCAGAATGATTCAACAGCTATGCCGACAGCGTTTATATATTTCTGAGCTGTTGTTATGAACTACACTGCGGCGACTATACATTTGATAAGTCTGCTGATTGTAGAGATGGAAGCTGCAGCTTCAGGCTGACACCAAAAACAATCTATGTTCCCCTTTGTGTCAAAGCAGTGCTGTGCAACACAGTGAAATGGTTGCCCCAAGCAAAGAAAATATCATCTCACATCCAGGTGCAAAAAACACTACATGGGCTTGTAGTAAATCTGTCTCTGTGCAGAACCATTAGGTCCTTCAGGTCCATTAATCAGGGGACTCTGGGGGTTTTAAAGGCCCAGGTTAAGTTTGATAGGTGACAGGGTTTTTGCTGCGGCTACAGCCAGACTGTGGGTTAGAACTCCTCTAAAACATTAGATCAGCCAAATAAGTCAGAATGTTTAGAGGGCATCTTAAAATCTATTTGTTACCTTTTTTCTTCTGGTTCACTACACTTTCGTCAAGGCAATGATGTTACTACTTCCTTTCAAAACACGTCTCTTTTTTTATTTTCTCCATATTTAGTAGTTCAGATGGTCTTTTACAGACCATATTCTTGAAGCCATCTGGTTTGCAGTATATAGAGGGAACTTGACTGGTATTCATGTCAATGTCCTCCTTTAACATGTTTTAATATGCAAATTAGAGGCCTAAATTAAGAGCTGTGTTCAAAGGGAAATGGCAGTTCATGTAACGTTGAGAACGTATAACAGAGAGTGACTCATTCAAAATTACAATGAATCAAACTGCCATTCACATTCAAATCATATTTGAATAGTCATTCAGCTAATTTCTGTGTTAAGAGTGTTGTCATTGAAGATCTTATTAGTGCAGCTCAGTTATTAACGTTATTTTCTCTATCACTTTATTTATCTATAAATGTATCTATTTATTTACCAATTTCTGGAGTTCACCTGGATACACTTAACTAACTAATCCACTATTTTACCTAAATATTTACCTCTAACCATCCATGCAGCCCCATTATTTACTTCTGCTGAACCTATACTACTCAGGACAGTGCTCACTTAAACCCAGGTCACAAAAGCCTTGTTCAGACTGCCAGTCCAAATTCATTTTTTGGCATATCCAGATTAATTTTAGAATGTCTGGAGATAAAAAAAACTCAGTTCCAAGCAACATTTACAGGTGATTTGAAATGCAATTCCAATCAGATTTCTACTGAACTGTCTCGGTCTGGACACACACATTTGGATTTCAAAGTGTCTTTTGTGTCAACGTCGCATCCAGAATGACGGAAGTGCATCAGAGTGGCTGGACTCTGTTGCTGAGTTTGTCTGGTGCTACAGAGGAGTTCTACATCACTATACAGCGTGATTATTTGGAAGCAGAGATGATGGATCTCCATTTCTCAATCCACGTCATCAGCACGCGGACTGTTACATGATAAAAAAGGTTGTTCTTCACCTGGGCGTCTTCCGGTCTGATCGCTGGCTTACGTGTTTGGCCACCGCAGTGTGACATTGGTTGCTTTTCTCACCGCAGCACCTGATATGGTCTAAATAAAGCCCAAGTTACCATGCTGTGTCCTTGACCACTATTTAGCTGCTACTGTATACAGTTATCATGCGAATCAACTGTTCTAACCTTCACTATTGTTCCTTACCTAACTATTCTACATTAACTATGCACATATCCCATTTATCAACTTCGATTCCACTGAACATATCCCCCTCATCCCTGTGCTTCACTTATCCACCAGCTCATTCATCTGAGGAGGTGCTCTGACTGGAACTCAGATTTCACTGAGTTGTGAAAGTGGTGTTCTTAACACTTACTTTATCCAACCGCTGTGAACCAATTCGAAATAAAAAACAAGCTAATATCAGTGGAAATATCAGAGAAAAAATATTTATACTCTTGACTTTGCAGACCACCATCAATTTGACAAGGAATCGGTTATGTAGACATGGCGGGTGCCTTTGAAGCGCATCAGCAATCGAAGCCGGCAGCTGTGGTGATAGGAAGCATAAAGTAGAGCAGGGTGCAGGGTAGAGTGCAGGGTAGGGTCAGTCTTAACATGCCCTCTGGGAGAAGACACATGAGATCATGTAGCACTTTGTAAAACCAGCCTATAATTAGATCAATCCAGATGCCGAATATAAATGGAAATTTCTCTTCAGTTGCTCATTTGTAGTTGCTAGGATTCGGTATTGGAACTTCAGCTGTGTCTTCTATTTTTTCTATGCTAACATTACTGATCAGTGTACAAACATGCCTACATTTCTTTTACACAGAAAATATATGTCACATTCAGAGATAATATAAAACATATGACCGTATATATGGGGGTGCATCTTTTTCAGTCCAGAAACCTTTAGAAAATGTAAACATTTTATGTATTCTGTCCACAAGATAGGTTGAAGTATACTTTAAAGTCAAATAACAGGCCATGATTGCTTATGTGTGTGTAGCGTAAGTGGTGCATTGGAGCAAGTAATGGGAGACAATGACTGGAGAAATGGATGACTCCTCAAAAGTCACCTTGAGTGAATAGAACTCATCATTCATATGCCAAACACACACACACACACACACACACACACACACACACACACACACACACTTGCAGCCTCTCCACAACCGACCAAGGTCTTTGACAACATTAAGGACACCGAGCATGTTGTACTGTGCTTGGTGATATTCATCAGCCATGTCTTTCACCAAATCTGCCTTAATCATTGCTAAAGATGACAATGCAGACAGTGACAAACTGTGTGGCTCTTCCATTTCCTGGTGCTGCAGTTTCAGTTCCACGCTGATTGTGATTTATGTGTTCCTCACACTTTCAAGCCATTTACTGTACTGGCATTGAAAAGGGTGTGACCTCTTGTCTAAGACTTAAATGCTGCAGCAGTACATTTGTGTCCACATGCTGAGGTAATGGCATGTAAATGTGTCAATGTTTTCACTTATTAGTCATGTCATGTAGTCAAGTATTGCCTGTGTTGGTTTTAATGTCAAAATAAATGTAACAAAAACATACAAGACACACTTTTAAATATTGTAAAAGTAGCATTAATCATGCAACATATCATTCCATTTTCAGCACCAGTGTCTTTCAACTAAAATATCAAACTAAAGTTTGACTTAAATGCTCATACTTGGTCTTGACTAAAACTCGACTAAAATGTAAGGTGTTTTTTTTACTCAAACTAAGACTAAGACAGGATTAAGTTGACTACAAATAAGAAGGATAAAGTTGATTGAATGATTAATAAATCTAACAATACCAGGCATATTACCACTAAGTAGCACAAGCAGGGAAGAGTCATAAAGTCAGTGAATTGACCTTTTTGATCTACATTTTGTCAAAATTAGCAACTGTAGACTATTAGTCATACTAGACCAAATAGAAAACAGAAAAGCCGATGAGCGTATTGAATTGAGAAAGTTCAGTTTATCGCTTTCTTTTTGGATTAGCATGTGAGGTCTTCTACTAACTAACTACTTCAATCTGCTACAGGGCAGGCATTGATCGAATCAGTCCCGACAAACAAGCTGTACATGGGAAAAGGTTAGCCTACATAGATTGTACCAATAATGTGTCAATCACAGCACGGGACTCTTACCCCTCTAACCTCCAACCCACCATGTTTTATATGATTTGAGCTCTAATAGCACAGATGCCTGCACTGTTAGAGGGCATGCGCGTTTCCCACTGAGCTCTATTGTAAAGGCCATGCTTTTCAAATTCTGCATTTCAAGGTTAATATTTATCTTTCTCTGGAAAACAATTAGCTACAGGAGGTTATGATTGTGTATGATTGCAATGAAACCTCAGTGCCTTGTCCCTGCATGCCTGCAAGCTTCACCTTTGAACCCATAATCTGAGCATTGACCATAAGCCTATAAAACCCTGACCTCAACACCAATTGAAGAAGTGCCCTTCAGGCTGACATTTTAACCCCTCGCTGCTCTGATAGAGCTATTCAACAGGATCCAGCGATAGACTGGGTTTGTGTGGGAAGCTCCCAAGTGTGTAAATGAATGAGTGTAACCCCAAGTGGCCCTGAAATACCCCTCTCAGGCTATCCTTGGTGTATTTCTCTGGACCATAAAGTCAAGCTGACAGCACCTACGTTTGCACTTGTTGATGCCTTGCCTTTGATACAACAGAAACTCAAAGCCAAAAACACCACATCAAACTAAATGCATCCACATGTGCATGCTCCTAATTTGTGAATATCCTCCATAGAATCACTTAGAAGCTCAGACAACCTTCCCCACCAACAGCTCTTGAGCTTTGCTCTATCAAACATGCAGCAGCGACAGACCGCTTCTATTCAACACAAGGCTGTAGTTCTTGTTATTCATCCTCATTGCCTAATGGAAGGTCTGCTACAGAGAGCACAACAGGTGTCCCACTCAGACACAGACACAGACTCACACACACACACACACACACACACACACACATAGCCTAAGAAACCTGCTGGCTGCGGTCCACTGATTCCTCGGTGAGCGACATGCATCATTAACAGCTTTTAAACTGCAGAGGCGTACTGCCTTCAGGATCTTCTAACAGGCCGTCCGTCTCCCCCTCCTTACAACATCCCACCCACTATACACACTCTTTAAAGTGTTACTAAAGAGGCTTAACAGCCCATTCCAAAAAGCCTGCATGGAGCATTTGTACTCCATAAAAAAACGCTACAAGCTACAAATGGTACCTCACTGAGTGCGCTTATGGAGCATACACCAGTTGATGTGCCGAGATGGTAAAGGGCAGCAGCAGGTGAGTGTGTTTTCTCTACAACACACTTGTTTTCCAATAATCGTTCAAAGAGGTGTGAGAATTGTTAGAAGTGGGTAAAAAGAGTCTTGTAGCAACTTACGAAAGCATATATATATATACATACTTTCAAGTGTGCAGACAAGTGTTCAAGATATGAATATGTCAGGATGGGATGACCCATCTCAAGGGGTTGTAGAGTGCGGCTCTGTTTTTTGAAGCGACTGCATTAGCAGGCTGATGGAAGGTAATCCTTAATGAAAATCGTGGTGATGTTTGACATCAAAACCTGCTTTTGGCTGCTTCAGGGGGGTCAGCACACTGCAAGCTGAGAGATCCCTGTAACGCACCATTAAAACATCACACAATAATGTGTAGACTGCTGTATCTCTGACAAAAGAGCTTTAAATAAGTGCCAGCGTTTGATGTCGATGTGGCGCGTTCAGCAGCATGTGTTGTTATGGTAGAGACTGAAGGCTGTAGACGATATTATGGGATATATCTGCATATATAGGTTTGTACATATAGTGAAGTACACACATTATATTACTGTTAGTGTCATAGAGCTGAAGTTAAATCCCCGTAACAGCAGTGGAATTCAGCCCATGGGATTGAACATGCCTTAAAGCGATTAGAAAACTGTTTGGTAGGTACAAACTGTACTACTTTGAGACGCAATCTAAAATGGCTTCACGATTCACAGCAATACATTGCACAATAAAATGAATGACTGTGATGAAAGGAAACTGACATATTTTTAGTAGTTTAAAAGACTTACACAATGCAAACATCGTGCATTGTGTACAAATTTGAAATGCTATAAAATTTGTCCAACGAATCTGTTGGTACAAGTATTTTAACGGAAAATTCTGCCAGTTTTCGCAGTTTTCAGCGAAGCATTTTAGCATTTCATGGATCGAAGTTAAACCTGAAAGCTTTAATTTCATTAATGACGGTAAACCTTATTACTGCCAGTACGAGCGTATAATCATATAAATTCCCCTGCATAGGATATAACATTGACACTATTTACAAAAAAGCCAACATACAGCGCCGCAACAAAAATGCTGAATTATTTTAACACCGAAGCACTAAAAAGCAAAGCGACATTTCTTCCCAAAATTACAGAATAAAATAATCTCAGCAAACATACGAGATCAAAAACGTGTAGTGTGTCTTTAATTCCCTGCCTTTGTGGTGGCTGCAGCAATAGCGAGGGCATCCCAGGCGAACCACAAAGCCAAGGGTTAAAGACGATACCATGCTGACTCTCTCTAAACGACATGCCACGCCATTTTACCAGCTCTTTATTTTCCCGTCATCGCAAACCAGCTCCAACTTCCTGCTCGCTTGCATGCCATTCAAGGACAGGGATGGGAGAAGCAGAACAGGGTAGGGGAAAAAAAGGAGGAATCAGTGTTTCAACAACATTAAGGGAAGGTCATTGTCTGCGGGCTTACCCTGGGAGAGACGCAGAGGGCCTGAACCTGCCAGAACCTATCCACGGCGACCGGGAGCGGGACCTGCGAGAGATCAGAACAACAAAGACAGTTTGTGACAAAGCTGAGGCGCCGCAGTCCGAGAGGAGTGAAATCAAATGTGACATTTTTCATTTATTTGTAAATGCCTCCTTGGCGGCACACTCACTCGAAACGACAGTTGGGCTCTTACCAAGTTTAGGGGAGCTGATGGTAGAATAGAGGGATCCTGACAGAGGTTGTAATGAGATGCCGCATTAGGGCCGCTCTCTCATCCACTCTCCTCTCTCGCCCAGGAGCACGCCCTTCACTTCCAATCTACTACCCCAACCATTTGGAAACGGTTAACCCTATGAAAAACTACACTAACCCTCTTTGGTGCTCTGATAAAACATTCTTTGTGGGTTTATTTTGTCAGAGATGCCTTTGATGCTACAAATGCCTTTGCCAAAAGGATTTCGGAGCATTTGGAGCCTTGAGAAGGTTGATGATTCACAATACCTATCCCAAAACAAATGGAATAGCAAGCACTGAATTGCAGTTATGGAAAGTAACTAAGTACTTCACTACAATTTTAAGGTATTTTACTTTGCTTGAGTATTTCCAGTTTATGCTACTTTGTACCCGATTACATTTCAGAGGGAAAGTTTCATTTCAAAGCTAACCAGCGGTTTCATTCAATTTTTGGCTTATAAAAAACACTGTATGTCACATTTGACTCCTCAAATGGATTCATTTAAGTAATTGTTTGAGGTCCAAAGACGTAAAACTCTCCAGTATTTTAATAGCAAAGATAATAGAATTGTACAACAACGGAAAGTAATTTGGTTTGACTAAAGTCTCCCCCCCCCCCCCGTCAATAATCATCTCACAAACCTTCAGGTTTATAAATATTATAAAGAGTACAGTCTAGACCTACTCTGTGTCCAGAGATAACTTGTGTTGTGATTTGGTGCTATATAGATCAAACTGAATTAAAAACTGAAATAATTCTTGAAACCTTTTGGAGGGGGCCTAAACTACTGGTTTAGAACCACTGAACTTAACCGTACTGTTTATAATGTAATTAAAACTAGCTTCAACTCCAGCTACAACAGTACAAAAGATGCTGCTTACAAAAATGTAAAAACATGATAATATGTCATATGGCACATTTTACATACTTCACATTACATACAATTTAGCTAACTTTTATTGAAAAATAATTTAAATTGCAGGAATTTTGCTTGTACTGGAGTATTCCTACGTCACAATAAGGATATTTAAGAAAAGGATCATATGTTAAATAATATAAAGTATATAGGGGGAAGCTTAACAACAAGCCCTACCAAGAGGTCCTTAACATTTGACAAACAGGAAATACAAAACACAATATTTAAAATGATTGAACAACCATTAAAAGTAATGATTGAATCATAATTTTCCACCATAACTGGGTCAAGCTGGAAAGAGGTCTCAGTGGAGGAGCTTGCAAGGAAAATTAACTATTACCCTCTACAAGTGTGTGTAGTGCCCTCTACACTGTCCTCGCAGACTGCGAGAATGTGCTATATAGTGAGCAGCATGTGAGCAATGAGTTATGTTCTTCATTAAGCTCAAGTAATTTCCCTCCCAGATATCACATCGCCTTCAATCCATCCTGGCAGCCATGAGCTATATTTAGCTCTCCGGACCACAATGCCACAGCTCATCATAACAATGTAGGTACAAAAAAACTGATGTGGGTAAAAATCTGTAGTCTTTCATCGGCAACTAATTCATCTTCCTTACTTATTTAATGCATTCCTTCATAATTGAACTGCTGTAATTAGATTTGTCTTCAGCATAAGTTCAAGTTTCCAAGATACTGCACTTAAATGTAAACTGTATTAGGCCTTTACTGTTGTGTAACACCTTCGTTTGTAACAAAAATTGCAATTGGTACAATTGATGGGTTGCTTTCAGCCCATTCATTCTTAGTGTCATGAGCTACTGCCTGTCAGTGTCATTTATGATATTACCACAGGGTGTGCTGAAGTCAAGCAGTCCTTCATATAGTGTCTTTTTTAAGATCATTTATTGTATCAAGTAAGGCTTGCTGTATCAGACAGAGTAGATTTTACATTAAACACTAAAAAGGGTTTAATTTAAAGAGTAAAGAAGAACCAAATGCCATTAACTTGTTCACACATATATGACATAACATTAACTGGTTGTAGGAAAAGTTATTTGGGGTGTTATTAGATTGTTCCGTCCTAAAATTCAAAGCTGTGGTCAGTTAAGTGCCCCTTGTCTTGTCTTATGTGAAGACAGAAGCAAAGTGCAAAATCAATATAAGAAAAGCTGTAAAGGTATCCAATAAAATAAGAACAGATAATAACATTGACTTCAGTCATCTAAAAGTTGACACTAACTTTCACTGAGTGCCATGTATATGCCCTAAATCTTCCAATATGTCCTACTCATAACTTGAATTAAAAGGAATGATATATGAACCTCTTAACTTGAAGGCATAAATTGTTCGCTCAGCTCTGAGGTAACTAAAGGAACCGGCCACAGTGTGTGGATGGTAAAAGTGACAGAACCACTAGATGACTGTAAAATGTACATTACACCTCTTTAAAGTGGCTGTCCGTCAGGATATAAGCACTTCCAGGCAACATGCCAAATACGACATTAACATATTTCCCGCCACTGAAATTACACCTATGTCAACATCCATAGGAAGCCTTTATAGAAGCCTGGCAGATGTGGTGACTACAAGCGACACTCACAGATGTCTCAGTCACAGCAATTGAATAAAAATAGCCTTGAAATAGCCTCTAACCATGCATTAAGTTCCCCATAGTGGGTGATACTAAGTGGTTATTTTTACGAGCATTTTGATATCTTGACTGTCAAAGCATTCAAATTTAATGCTTTGACAGTTTGAATAAGTGGGGGAATGAGGAGACCTGCTCACAATTTGCCTTTTGCATTACAATTTAAATATGTATTTGTAAGTTATATCTGTAACATGGGCATTAGTGGAGCTTGACATCAGGTAATGAATAAAAGTATTAGGAAAAGATGCTTTCCAAAATACTGACTAGAGCTTCTTCACACATGCACCAGAGTGCAAGGAAAAGACATATTTAAGGACAGCTCAGTAATGCATTTTGTTCGATAACATTGGACATGTTTGTTTTTTCATAAACAAAACACTAGCTGCATGTTCATTGGGTTTGTCATGTTTCCAAGATAGAGTTTGTAAAAACTAATCTTAATATCCCTTAAACTAAGTCACAGTATATGACAGACATACATGCTTTTTTTGACCCTCTGTCCAATCCAGGATGTATTCCTGTTCTCAGTGTGGATATATTTTGATTTAAGCTGTGCAGTGTGGCCATATTTTAGCCTATAGCAAGGTTGAAAAGGGTTCCTGGAGAATGTTTTTTTTTTTAATCCGAATCGAGGGTCTAACAGAGGATGTCGTATGCTGAACAGCTACTGTGACATAGGTTACCTTTGTGATGACGGTAACCTTTCTACGTGAAATCGTCCCCATAAAATTATATTTTTTGTCTTTATCAGCTGTCATCAGTTATTGGTAATTTCATGACTTGTTTTTAGCTGTATGTGTATTTTTGTATTCGTACATTTAGGGCCACGAAAATCCATTTTATGTGTAAACCTACTTGGCGAATAAAGCAGATTCTGATTCAGATATTGATAACGGTGGTGTCTGCTAATGGAGTTTGCCATTACATTAACAGAACAGCGAGTCTGTCGATGTTAGCTAACTGCACGACATTTTGCAGCCTCATACAGTCTAGCTAGGCAGCCATCGAGTAAGTCAAGTCTAAACAGCTAATGCTAGCAGATGGTAGCAGAAGTCAAAACCCCTCAAATATACTTTCAAGCACATCACATCAATATTTCAAGCTCATCACCTTAATCGGGATCTCCGGAGCACTTACAGCTGAGCAGCAGCTTGTCCTGTCAGTCTGTGAAACCAGCTTATAACATTAGCTCAGCAGCCAAACAGGAGACTGAGAGCTGCTAGCAAGATCTTGATCTTTCTCTGTAAGCTTTAATTGCCAGATGTGACTTGCCAGCAGTCACTACAGTCATTATTACAAAATAGCAGTCATCACTAAATATAATGTAGTTTTTGAATTTAATAGCTTTTGAGAATGAAGTATGTAATTTTGAGTATACTATCCCTGCTATTGTCACAAATGTCAACACCAGTAAATTGTTAGTTTTCTAGATACAACTGAACTTTAAAGTTCCAATTTAAATAAAAATATTGGTCAGTGGGACAGCCCAAACATACAGTTGTACTTTCTTGAAGACCCTACTTTTATACATTTTCATCAAATAATCCTGATCTCTTCAGTGTAATCCAAAATAACAAGTCTCATATATGCACTCTTTCAATTCTTATACCATGTTAATATTATTTTGTAGCTCTCAATGTGTGTGGAGTTTTCACATTATTGTTTATTGTCCCCCTTGAATGAAGCATTGAATGACCCTAGAAAAGTACTAAGAGGCCAAACAATTTATGACTCAAACTATTTTATTAAGCAATTATACTTTCTAACTTTCTTCTTATACCGTATTTATTTTTGTCTCATACCTGTCACAAGATTGGAAAAGCGTACAACTTCCATAGATTCAATTTCACTTGAAATCATATTTAACCTACGCATTATTGGATATTATCTTATTTTTCAGTAATATATATGCACACATGAAATAATGATAAATACAGAGCCTATGGATTTGCTAAAGTGTTTATGTATAATGTGTACATAAATAAATGATGTACCGTATGTACTTTCTACATATTTCTACAAGTATAGCATATTGTACGATATTATTGTAGAATTTTATTTTAGTTTGAATGTATTGTATTTGAGAATGTACAAAGATAATCTGTTCTTTGATTAAATGCTCTTTTCGATTCTGCCATTGACAGTGATGCACTTACTTATAACACTTGTGATTCATCACCAGCCCTTACAAGTGAGGCATCTTGTTGTTTTCGATCATGGTTCTATGCACTTTATGTAAAGCTCTTATTTGGAAGTCGCTTTGGATAAAAGCGTCTACATTACATTTAGCAATGTAATAAGAGTCAAGGGGTCATGAGGATGGTGGGCTTCCTTTGTTTCATAGTTGAAAGAAGATCACCTCTACCACACAGCCAGCAGAAAGAGATGGGCTACACTCAATAGGAACACATTTCCTGTAGGCCTACAACTCAATCCAGTGGATCTGCATGATAGAAGTACATAGGAGACACCATGACATTATGAAACAATTCATAGGAAATAGGAAAAGCATATAGAGCTTAGCTTATGTTGCAGTAGACCTGTGTGGTTTTGTGCAGGGCCTCATAATGTCTAAGAACATTTAGTCCAAGGGGCCTGTATGTAAATATCTTTAGTCGTTGGTTCAGTAGTGAATTGAGTCTGCAGAGGGTCCCTGTGCTGTGGAAGACTTCCTGCCTGTTCTTGTTCCAAGACTCCACGCCCCAGTGGAGCCAAGGACTACAGACCTGTGGCACTGACCTCCCACATCATGAAGGCCCTGGAAAGACTCGT
>JAVQJL010042738.1:0-18497 GCA_036024295.1 Nannoperca obscura
CCCCCCCCCCCCCCCCCCCCCCCCCCCCCCCCCCCCCCCCCCCCCCCCCCCCCCCCCCCCCACCCAGAGGCAGAGACACTTGCTTGGGACCCGTATCTCCCTGTCCTGTGTGCCCCTTCATCCAGTCAGGCCCGATACTGTCACTATTAATTAAAGGACCGAACGTGGAGCAGAGAGCAGAGAGAGCTCTCATTGGCCTGATGCTCCTATCAGTTTTAAAGCTGCTTAGGATGTTGGTATATTAATGTTACAGCAGTTGTAGTTTCTAATTTTGTAAAACTAATTTAAGTAACTTTCCTCAGTATAACATGCAAATTACCCAATGCATGCTCCAGCCCCTTGCAGGCCCAGACAGGATAAGCAGTTTTAAAAACAGATTCATGAAAACTTGCTGCAACATTTGACATATTGGTGGTCATTTTTAGCATTTTTGAAAAATGTTTCCTTTACAAAGTGATCTTGCACACTGTAAGAAATGAAATGCTGTGATATATTGTGACAGCAGCACTGCTTCTTATCACATCACATCACTTTGGTGATTTTGGTGTGTGTTCCTTGAAATAGTGAATGCAATGCAATGAAATAGCATCATTGCAGCATTTAGGGTGTAGAGGACAAAATCATTTCCCCTATAAAAAGGAGTGGGAAAATTACAAAAACAATACAATAAAACTGTCACTATAATGATTAACATACAATGCATGGAGTTACAAAAGTATAAAAAAATCCAAATTTTGGTCATACTGATGACAATGTGTAGTTGTACCCCAATAAATGATCAACCCTGTCTCCTAGAATTTTTTTTTGCTTAATGCTTAATGCTACTCCCACCATACTGAGGAAACAGTGTGTTAATTAACACATGTGGCAAGTTATTCAACTTTTCTGTGTTCAAGCATCCTTGTAAGACTTTTCTTCCTGTGTGCCTGCAGGTCGAGACATGACCAGTACCACCTTACCTGGCTACCCGCCTCATGTCCCCCCCACAGGACAAGGCAGCTACCCCACCTCCACACTCGCTGGAATGGTTCCTGGTAGGTGACAGTACTCCCTTTTTATGATGCCATTAATTTTACTTTTACAGGTTTTCTTTTCACTACATATTACCCTTCAGTTGATCTTGTTGAAAGAACTTAAGGTCACTTTTAGCTAAACAAGTGGTTATGCTTTTCTGTATAGATGTAACACAAACACATTCACTATTGAGAGACACTATAAAGAAACCTTAAAGCCTTTCTCTTGACCCAAAGGACTGAAGCAAGCTTGTTACGGCTTTGTTAGACTGCGGTTAGCGTGTGGCTAATGTCTGCGGATGAGGACATTAGATGAACTCGATAGGCGATCACCACAATCAGTGGCCGTGAGATAGGACAGTTCCTCTCAGTTACACTCCAGCTCCCAGCGCTCATTACCCTCGTCGTGTCCACACAGCGCACTCTCACCAGCCCCGTCGATAAACACTGCTTTTGCGTCTCTCTTCGCCTCCCCGGACACCCAGGGCTGCAGAGCGTATCTTTTTCCCCTCTACTTAACCTGCAGTTCAGGTTCACAGCAAACAGTTAAGGGTCAAAACACAGAGGCGTGGAGGGCCTGTAAATATTTAAATCACTATCTCTCTCAGGGATGAGCTTGAGTTACACGACCAGCACTGAGGATGCTATAGCTGCCAGCGTGTGTAGATCTCTCCTCCAAACAACTGAAAACACAATTCCCTTTATCGCTCGGAGACATTTACCTTTCACACTGACCAATAATCAAAGCAGGCAGTGCAGTATTTACAAGTGAGCTCAGTGTGCAAGAGGGTAACATTCTAAGATATGCATGGAGGTAAAAGATACAAGATTTGATGTCTCAAATTAAGAAAATGTTTTACTGGATTAAACACACATACACACAGCTAACTTCTTAATGCAGAAGTTGTAGTTGTTTTTCATTTCATCTGTTGGTGAATGACTAAGATTTAGTGACTGGCCCCAAACACTGTTAAAGCAAAGGCCATTCTTCAGCAGCTTCATATAAAACCCAGCCTTTATAGTCTCATAAAAGAAAGAAACCTGTGGACCCACAGCATCGCTCTCTGACATCCCCTCAGCCTCCCGTCCTATCCACCACAACCTGCACAGGGAGGACAAAGAGCGAATGAGAGTCTCCGAGAACCTATTAGGGAGTTTTGAAGCGAAGCATCATCACTTCAAAGCAGGGGAAAAAGCACTGAAATTCTCACTTTAGGAAAGAATAGAAAAACTCCTAAAGACTAACGGGGGATTAATAAAAGGATCAATTAACCTGAAGGGACTGTGGAAACAAGCTTTACAAGCAGCCAGGATAAAAACATTGACACGTTGTGTGACAAGATTCTAATGTAACTGCAATGTAACTTGGTGAAAAGGTGTTTCTGTCTATCACTTCAGTTTGTTAGCTCTTTGCCAATGTTTATTATTATTGATTTGTTCTCTAGGAGGGGACTTTTCTGGAAACCCTTACTCTCATCCACAATACACCACTTACAATGAAGCATGGCGGTTCAGCAATCCAGCATTATTAAGTAAGAGACTTTCTATTATATAACATAAACATATTGTACGTACTGTTAGATTAATGCACTTAAACCTTGTCTAGTCATGTTGTAAAATTAAAATCATATTCAGAAGCAATAATTAACATCTCCAGGCTCTGTGTTCTCTGTCCTTGGAGTTTTACGCATGTGTCTTACATGATGTTTGACCTCGTGGTTTCCAACGACTCGCTCTTCTGTTAACTTTCAGGTTCCCCTTATTATTATAGTGCCGCATCCCGTGGCTCCGCACCTCCCACTGCTGCCACTGCCTATGACCGCCACTAGTTACCATGGAGACCAGCTCAAACTGCAGGGCCAGGGATTCGGCCTCCATATTGTCCCCGTCTGAGAAACACTGAGGTCAAAGGGAAGCGAGGTGGAATCCTAATGGAAACCCCGTGATGTTACGTGATGTGGAGGAAGGCTCGGCGAGGTCCATGCCGTTGCATCTAACCCAGCTTCAGCGTCACACACTTTTGGGTCACAAAGGGCCCGCGGGCATTCAGAACTCACCATCATGCCCTCAATCTCTCACAGGCCTGAACATTTCCAGAATGACTTTAAGAGATTATATAAATATATATATTATAAAATATAAATTGAAGAAAAGCAGTGTGAAGAATACCATGTGGAAAAATGTTGTGGGTTTTTATTTTTGTTTCTTTGTTGCTGTTGTTGTTGTTGTTGTTATTTTATTCATGGATCCTTTTATGTGATGAACTGCAGTATTTTTCTGCTCTAAAGAGAGAAGATAAGGGGAGATGACAGTGGTCCCATAGCTTGATGGTGCAGCGACTTGAACCAGTGTTATGGGGCCCCTTTGACACTTAAGGAGATCCTGTCTCCACACTGTAGGGCGGGCTTTACTCTGGTGCTTTGACTACGTCTTCTGCTCCCATTTCTTCAGTCCCACCTACATTATCAGATAAACACCGCATGTCCTACAACGTTTACTGACCCTATATAGACCAATGGCAACATCACACTCCCTGTGGCAAACAATCAGATGTAAAAACGTAAATCATTTTGCAAAGTATTAAAAACATGGCGGCCACAAAAGGGTCTCGTCAGAATTTTATATACTTTAAATTATTTTTTCCTGTCACTATTTTTTAATGTAAAAAGAAAAAGCTATCAAAGATTTCTTCAGAGTAGTTCCTCTAACACGTTTCCCTCATTTTTCAGTCATGTCCATGTGCATGCATGATCATCCTTTGCTCTTTTTTTGCACTATAACCTCAGTTTATTTAATTTATTTGGTACATTCACTTAAGATTAAGTTTAATTAGCCTACCAACTTAAAACACACCTTGAAACTATTTATATTGCATAATATAGGTGTAAAAACACAAAGCAGACAGACAGACAGACAGACAGACAGACGTGTTTTTGTGTGAACATCTTATTCTGAGTAAAAGCGATGCTTTCAAGTTCCTGAGGAGTTTGTAAGCCATAGCCCTATGGCTACATGAATAAATTAAATTCTCCTGGGTTATACATCATTCAGCTACTTAGTCATACCACTAGATGCCTACACAGTTTAGAAAGCTGTATGCAGGTGAGCGTACCAACTGCAAATTAGCTTCAACAATTGCCTTACAAACCTGTTTTTTCAACGTAAATTCATGCCTGTTCAATGAAATTAATTGCCTTTACAAACACATATTCATCACCCTCCTTGATTTACGCTCTACTCTCCATAGGGACTGAAAGGAAATACTGATTCAGTTTGCTTTTTTGGAAAATATTTTGTGAATGTACTTTTAACTACATTTGCCAAAGACTTAGTTTGATATTTAATATTTTATTTACAGTATATGTATGCATAAATAAAGCAGTATTATCTTTTAAATAAATAGACAACACTGAACATGTATGTCGTGACTTTTCAACAGGCAAACAACATATGACTATAATGAAAAGGTGAAATTCAGTGACTCAATATTCCATCAGTTGCAACAAAATGCTGCTTTGTAGAATGATTTGTGAATAATGTGAAGACAATTCTTCTCTGTAAATAATATCACACACACCATTGCAGTATCATACTAATGTACTGGCTCCCTTTGTAGATATACAGACCGATAAAAAAACATGCATTACATTTGTGTCTTATTGTAATGTTGTGCTCTGAGAAAAGGCACAACTACTGTATAACATGTGGCTACAAATACTGTAGCACCAGGTTTCAGATGCTAACATCACATAGGTTGTCTTTGTCATTTTTTTTTTTTCATGATAATGTCATGATGATGTTTTATGTCACTATGCAATGAGTTAAATGGCTTTCTGTATCATCTTTTGTTGTTGGGCTCAGAATAAGTAATCCCCGTGAAGAACAGCATAAAACTTAAGAAGTACAAAAGACCTCCAGTGTGAAATGGTTTCTCTCAAGTTTCCACTTTTGCTCCACAAATGAAGATGTGATCAAACTGAAGTCCTTGGCAACAATCAAAGATATTGTCCTGTTTGCTGTTAGTAGATGTTGTGATCATTATGTTACTCCAAATTACAGTCATCTGTGCCTCCATGTATAGAAACACATCCACACTTATTCCCAGTCACCCATCTCTTCTCCCCTCCTACACTCTCTCTAACCAATACAACTCTTTAGCTTAAGGCATCCAAGATGAAGTTTACTTTAATTCTACACAAGCAAATGCATCATCTCGTACCAAGGTTAATTTTCATTGCTGAGGGCACCAGATAAAAGAGAAACAGACTGCGGTCCTGCTCTTTAGTAGAAGCTATCCTCTACAAATTGCACCTGGGATTTGCCTATTTCTCGCTACATGTAGCTCGACATATCTGAAAATGAAACACTGGCGCAGAGTGCAAGCCACCGTCATTCAGGCGTTCAAGTCTTTGCTTTAGGAAGCAGAGCACCTCTGAAGGAATGGGTCTTCTGCTGTTGTAAAGATGATACAGGAGATGTGTCATGGACATAAAAAGGATTTCTGATGAAAATCTATATGGAAAGCCTTGTGGCCTCAATCATTGTTCTGTTTCAGTTCTGTTCCAATTCTTTTTGTGCACATGAGAAATAAATTCTTTTATATGTCAGTCGTTGACTTGGTGTCCCCTCATTATTAACCCCATAAGAAAATGATTCAGAGTTCAAGGTTCCCGGGGAGCGTTCCTGCTGCTGGTGTATTGATGTTTGGTTTTATGAACAGTCAGGACTACAGAAGGCACTCAAACGGGTTACAGCTCTCAAATATTAAATACAGGATAGCTGCAGAGCATGTTGTTTGTGCTTATCAGTGAGTGGATGTCTGCAGAAATCCTATATATTATGATTTCTTTTTAATGTAGCCTAAGTCTACAATAAAAGTAACAATTGCATTATGTTAACGCATGTGTGTTTGTGTGTGTGCAGGATAGATAGAAGGTTTAAAAAAAAAGAAAGGGAGAGAGAAGAGGGTGAGACAAAGAAGCAAGGCAGTTGGGAAGGCGGGAGAGCGTTGCCCCAGCTTCTGACTCCAGTATATTTAATGATGCAACGGTTTCATCGTGCTATACCACACTGCTGCTGCCTCACCTCCTCTCTACACTCTCTGGAACACACACTCTCAGCCAGTTGTAATTTAATTTCCCTGCTTCCTCTGCCCATTGTTTATTTCATGGATCCCCTGTGAAGCATCAAAAGCTTCTGTTTCTGTCAGCCCCCTAACTGTCCTACGTGTTTGTCATTCAGGCCTTGTTAAAAGATAAAAAAAAGAAACACACACACATATACGCATGCACACTAACGCTCCTTCTTCTCCCAGCTGAGAATTCCCAGTGGTAAAATTATTCCATTTAGATGGGAACTTTTTTGTCACTACCCTGTTTAAATTGGCATATCTGGCTCTCTCGTAGAAACCAATAAACTGTGAACCCGGATGCATCTGTCAGTCAAGCTCATCTTTACTTTAGCGGGCCAGATGACAACAACAGGAGAAGAGACACACACCAGCAGAATGGGGCGCACTGATTGGCTCTCATCAGTTAGGCATTACGAAAAGCACCTGTCATCCTCTGGGCTTCTCAAACCCGCTCAGAGAGGCCCTGCCACGGGGGCCAATGGGCCTCGCGCAAGATTTAACTCAAACACTTCACCCTCATGCCCTACAGCTCGGCCTCTTTGGCATGATTCATGTCTGTCACTGATAATATATACAGTGAAATAAGCCAATTTTAAAGAGCTGGAAGATGGACACAGTCTGAAGCAATCCCTTGCAAAGTTATATACAATGTTGCATCAACATATTGCATTAAACTGTATAAATTTATATTTTAAATTGCACTTTTCTTTAACCCAGACAATTTACGCATCTTAAATAAGATTGATGGTCGATATCAGTGGTGGAAAGTAACTAATTGCACTGCTTAACTGTTTTCCTTTAATTTTGATGTACTTTTATTCTACTTTATACTTCTACTCCACTTTATTTCAGAGATAAATACTGTACTTTATAGTCCACTACATCTATCTGATATCTGTGGTTAATGGTTATTTTTCATTAAGAAAAAAAATCATATGCTTATATAATATAAAGACCCTTACAATAAAAGAAATGTCTACTTAGAGCCCTTTAGACATTTCCCCTCTAAACTTCTCAGATGGTTCCATTTAAATAACTGTTCAAGGCCCAAAGAGGTAATATATTTATATTTCAATATTTCACATAAATTTAAGATTAGAGAGAAAACCCCAAAATGAATACATATTTGGCTAAAAGAACTTTGATTTCTCTTTTTTCCCACCCACTTCTCTTCTAGATTTATCTTGTGACCCTTTTGATTGGGAACCACTGGACTAAACTACCAAACAGTATATAAAGCACCTGCACCTGGGTCAGCGACAACTTGCATTGATGCATTAAAATATATATGGGCATTTATCAGCCAGGTACTTTTACTTTTGATATTTAAAGTACATTTTGCTGATAATGTGTACTTTTAGTTAACTTTTGAATGCAGGACTTTTACTTGCACTGGAGTAGTAGTAGTTGTAATGATACTTTTGCTTAAGTAAGTAAGTTTTAAGTACTGATTCCAGTGGTCGACCAGTGCAAAGAACAGCACCTAAAGTTCAATATATAATCATTTCTCTTTGTCTAAACATCCATGATATGACCACAGAGCAAGACTGGATGAATCTGGAGGTGCGACACGAGCGCGGTATTGTGCAGAGACGAGGAGCGGTGGTGGTCTAGCAGTGATGTCCTGTCATCTGCCTGCATGGGAGCCTGTCATCAGCCTCATCATGTGGCTGTCACAGTTGATGCTGGTGAGGGGAGAGGCCAACCCTGCTGTGTCAATCAACGAGCCCTCATTAGAAGCAGCTTTAATTAGTGGCTGCACGGGTGCAGTATTGTTCACAGCGCCGCCTTCGTTAACTCTGTTAATCCCAAATGGATTTGGGTTGAGAAGAGGCAGCACTACAGCGGTCCAGAAGTATATTATGAAGTTACTTTATGTGTTGCTGGTTGAAAAGGAGTTATTTATTTTGTTTATAGCTTGAAAGTGAATATGTTTGTTTTAAATAGATGTAAATGTCTTGAAGTTTCCTTGAAAAAGCAACTGCATGCTCATTGTCCTGGTCCAGGGAGGAAAATTAAAATACAAATTTGTAAATGTCCTTGTGAAAATAAATCATCATCTCACACTAAAATGATTTCAGTGTGGTAGGGGAGCCAGAGAGTTCATGCCCGGCCTCTGATGATCCTGATCCTGACAGAACAATGATTATGAGGTTATTTTCACTGTCGGCGGGTGAGACCATCCAGGCGACAAGAACATGACTTTGTGATGTTTGTAATGAGTGAGCATTGATTGACTCAACACAGCCTAAAGAGGATTCCTCCATGTTCAAGCTCAAAGGATACTCAGTGTGCATCCTGTACTGCAGCATAGTTTGCAATTAGAATAACGAGGAAAGCTGTCTGGAGTAATGCAATTGCGGGGTTTCTCAACCCAGGCCTCATCTGCCAACTATATGCTATTATACCATTCCCATCCCAGTTAGATCAGTCAGCAGTGCAGAGCGATTTCCCTTCAGGAGCTAAATTATCGTTTTGAATGGCCATTGTGTGACACATTGTGTAATTAAGCACTAAATATGCCTCGCTACCTGATTATGTCACTCTGCAAAAGGGCTGAGAAGCTGTGGGGCGAGGGATGGTGTTCCTCTGTTTGTGTGGGCACATCAAGTGGTGGGGAGGAAGTGCAAAGGAGGGCTTAACAAAAGGCCAAAATGTATAAAATGGGTAGCACTGACCTGCGTGCCCCTTTCAAGCTGAGAAAGGGTCTTCTGTCTGACAGAAGTGCAGCCTGAGGGGGGGGTTTGATTTGTGTGAGTCCCAACTGTTTTGGTAAAACAGTGCAACAAGAGCATCTAGCCCTGTGCAGCTCCAGTAGGACGAAGGAAGAAGAAGAAGAGATGAGGCAAACAGGGTAGAAAGAAAAGTGGGAGGCCACAATCACCAACCCCCACCACCTCTGACTGGCTCCCCACACTGCTTTAGCCCCACAACACACACACACACACACACACACTCCCCAACGCCTCCACCCCCTCCCCTACCCAACACCCAGTCACTGTCAGGCCAAACACATGATGAATTGCCCTGTCAACAGAATTCATTCAGGGACCAATTAATTCAGCAGAAATGAACTAGAGCCATCAGTCGCTGAAAAACTCAGTGCAAAGAGAGCAAAGTAGCCCCACTTCAGAAAACGAGGAAGCGAGGGAGGGAGAGAGGGAGAGAGGGGTGAGTGTAGTGGAGACGAGAGGGCAAGCAAAAGAGAGAGGGAAAAAGAAAGGGAGAGGGAGAGCGTGGTGGAAGTTAGTCTGACAGAAATTGGTCATTTAATGCTTTAGCGCACTGGAGACAGCCCCTGTCATAGACGAAGGCATGGCAGGGGCTCCCCTGGTATTTTATTTATTAATTATCCTATGCAGCGAGGGGCCTTTAACTGTCTCAGTCCAGCCCTGTCAGCCCGACTCCCTGTCATTTTCTCTCCACAAACAGATCCTTTAACACCGTGCTCCAGGTTAATGGAGACAAAGCCAATATCCAACCAACCTTGCCTTCTCCCCCAAATACAGTATTCATCTGTACCTTACCCAGGTAATTATGTCTCAGACGATCTCCTGAATATGTCGTTGGGATGCTAATAAACCACTTTAGAGCGGGCGTGCAGAACACATATGACCTTTTCAACTCACTGCTTCATGGTGGCTATGCCTCCCAAGGAGGTATATTGAGAACACCATGTCATTGGAAATAAACACAGTCTCCAATAATTTAATGATGGCTACATATATTATTCAGGAAATAACCAAGACAAACTCATGCTTATGTCCTCATAATTCACTGTTGATATGTAACATGATTCAATGTGAAATCTTTGTTGATAAAAGAAATGATTTGCCAGGTAGAGCTACCTGTCAGGGGGGATTTTACTCCCATAATTCGAACATTTGTCACCTCAGATGCTCCATCTCTGTTTCCTTAACAGTGTCGACAAATTTCAACCGAACCATGCATGCCAGAAGCTGTTTTGTTGGCGGTGACAAATTAGCACTGTGAAGGGCGATATTAACACCAGCTAATTAAGGTGTCGTGTGATTTTGGGCTCCAGATCAAGAATCTGCTGATTCATCCCATGGGTGATTATGATGTCCATATGGTCAACGTACAGCTAGCTATGCAGGGAAACACTATCGGCCCGCTGAGCTCTGGCTTTGCCAAAAGTTTGATCTTGTCTTTTGTGGCGGTGTTGGGTGGTGTTCATCAAGGTTCTGAATTATTAACAGCATCTTTTCTTTAAGCCCAGGAGCCTCTAGTGGAAAACACGGGATGAGGGGCAGCTGGGAGGCTGCCTGCGACTGGCTAGCCCTCTTCTCTGACATCAGGAAGTGAAATTCAACGCTGTTTCCACTGTCGTTCATTGATGGGCTCGTGTACCTTTGGATGCCCCCTTTTTAATGTCACTTGGCTTTGAGGAATTCACACCTCATGCAACATAAAGGTGATTTTAGGATATGTTTTGGGGGGTTTTAGTGATTTGTGGTGTATTTATATCTTGACAACAATTAAAACTCTAAATGTCCTTTACTATTTACTTACATTTCTTGTGGCCAAATGATGAGTAATTACTCCAGTGGCTCCGGGGGCTAATAAATTCTTTTTTCCCCTTTCTCATTCCTCTGAATTCAGTCCTTTACTGTAGTGCTAAGCACAGTGAAATACTCCTAATAGACAACACAGGCATACAAGCCAAGTGAACCTGACAAATGGAACAGAAAAGCTAACAGAGAAGAAAGAGGTGCTTAGGCCGACTGTCACAGGTAAAGTGCTTTCCTGATTTCTGTTTACTCACTGTGCTTGAAACTTGACTTGTTTTCCTGCAGCTTACTGAAGAGATTCTGTCTGTGAGTCAGCTGGTTGGCAGCATGTCTCGTGAGCAAAAACTTTCATTTCCTATCAAATTTGGAAGGTAGAAAAAGTTGCCATATGCAACTTCTGAGAGTATTAACATGATCAACTAGAGGAAATATTTTTTTCCATTTAACATGTTTCATTTAATCAAAAAGGCTGTCATGTTTAGATTCAGCCACAGGACAGCTTATTATCTATCACAACCTACTCAGCCTCTCAACAAACTACTGCAATAGATAACATGGAAAGACTCTTAAATTCTCTTTCATATAAAGGGTAACGAATTAAAAGAGTAAAAAGACAGAAGTGGAAAGAAACTGCATATGATCAGAGAGGAGATGTGCTGTAGAATATAATTAATTAAATGAGACTAATTAGGAACATAAGAGCAGGTGCCAGGCTATGAGCTGACAGGGAAGACAGCAAGACAACATGCCAGCACAAAAAAAGAAAGGCACAGCCACACACACACGCACACACATATGCAAGTGCACAACCAAGCACACACACACACACACATATGCACAAAAACACACAGCTGCGGTTATGAGGGTGTATCGTGACAGGCACGGGGACAAAACAACTTTCTGCGTTTTGTCATGTGAAACCCCGCAGGAATACTCATGACAGGAAGCAGAGACCCAGGCACCGTGGGGGTCTCTTGCCTTTGTCTCACACACATTCTCTTTATTATTTTGTTCTGCAGTGGTGGAAGGAAGTTTGTACAAGCCAAAGATTTCTCTCCCCTAATTATTTCAGCACTTACTGAAGAGCAGTAGTAAATTCACAGACTGCTTTTCCACCTCTCAGACCTCTTAAAATGCTCCTCATTCTGCAGCTGCTTCAACAGGGTACATTCCAAAGTATGCATTTAAATTTGATATGGTAGAAACTGATTGGGGAAAAGGCGACATTTCTTGTAGGAATAAATACTCTCACTAGAGTACATTGAACCATTTGCTATAAAATAATATGATATCCAATTATTTTGCTGAATGTGGACAAAAGACACAAAAGGCATCCATCATTTAGAACCTGATCTAACGGGGAAATTAACACTTTTTAAAAACTGTCTCTATATTTATTGCTGTACAAATACAGACAATAATATACGTCCAAATGAGCACTCGCTGTGAACAGTGTGAGCGAAAGCTGAATAAAGCCTAAAAAGCCAGTTTTGATTCTAAACTTTAACCCAGTTCCAAAGCTAAACAGATGTAATAGATAAATATAATAATAGATCAATCTGATTGGTATATGCCAAAAATATTCATCTGTATTATGAATCTAGAAAATTATACAAAAATCTGTGTTCAATTCATTGGATTATAGGATTCTAAATGAGGGTAAAATTAAGTGGAGGTCAAACGATGAGTTGATTGACAGAATGTGAATCGGCAGCTAATGATCTTTCAAGCAAAAATACTAAATATTTGTTGGTTCCAGCTTCCCAAATGAGAGCAATTGCTGTTTTTCTGTATATGGTCAGACCAATGAAGCAACAAGAAGATGTCATCTTGGACTGGATTTGTGTACTATTTTTGAGATTTCTATTTCTATTTAGTTCCAGCCCTAAAATGAAATACAACATATCAAATGACTTACTGATTGCATCCCGTAGGACCATCTAGCATTTAGCAGTGTCCATTTTCTTCACTGCTGTGTTCTTTCAGAGGGAAGTGAAAATAGAGCAAAAAGACACCACAGAGATGAAAAGAACTTGTACTTGTTCTCACTGCCTGGTCTTGACAATGAGGTTAAGTACTTCTTTGCACAGTGCCACAAATAAAAATGTCACTTGTCCCCACCAACTAGAAACCCATGTCAGTGTGCTGCTGGTAATGCCTCAAACACAACTTATTGTCGTGTGAGCTTCTGCACAGAGACACTTTGACCCAGTGTATTGTAGGCCTGTTAACCATTTTCTGTAACTTTCCATCAACAGGATCAGCTGGTTTCTTCTCAATTTACCCAGGTACAGGGTTACAAACATGGCATGCTATAACAATAATGAAGCTCCTTGAGGTTAAAGTGTTTATGATGGATGGAAAATCTGACTGATTTCCTTAGCTGGAGCCAAACGGCTTGAAAATATTCCCAGTGTATTAAGGGGATTTAATAAACCACAAATTCTTAAAGACTTCCAACTGGAAAGCGATGATTTCTAAAGATTAGCAAAAGGAAAATTCCTCTTTATTTATGCACAAAAGCAGTTGTTTTAGCTGGAGTGAGACAGGAAGAACATGATGAAATCTTAGACTTTTATGCCCCCAATCACGGCCAAACACCAAAGATCTATACCTAACTTTCTTTCTAGAAAACACACAACACAACAGCATTTACAAGGCTACGTGGTCCTGCAGCCAAGACTCTGCGAAGCGGACAGCTCAATATCTAGCCTTAGTGCGGTTTGTCAATGCAACACCAAACTCAAGACAGAAAGAGATAGGGGGTGGGTGTGGGGAAGGCTTTTTTAATTATCTGTGGTTGGGTCGGACTGTGCATCATCATTAGAGAGACTAAATAGCAGTGGTCACTGACTCAGGTAGTGGTAAACGGCACAATTAACAAGCTGAGGAGGGAGAACTGTATTCAATTTGAAAGCCTTCTCTCCTAATCCATCTCCAGTGATCAGCAGTGCTGCTGAGCTACGCCCTTTTACATTCAATTACATTAATCAGGTTATTACCCAACAAAAAGTCAACATTTTAATCAAGAACTGGTAAAGTAGGGCAGGACATTATACCTAGACGGGGCTAAGTGACAGTCAGAAGTGGGGAGTGATGATATTCTAGGGAAGATAATCTTTTACTCATGGAAAATGGCACAGCATGGAAAGGTTTGTAAGTTCTGGATGCATATATTTTGTTATTCATCTGACTTTAAAATGCACAGTTTCTGTCTGAATTAATCTAATCTTTTAGTGGGAACTTATGTCAAGAATTCAGGCCCTTTTTTGTGGGTTTTTTTACGCCTCTAGGCTGCAAATCCTCTTGGATATATATATAATATAATGTATAATCCTTGCAGGGGTGTTGTTAGCACAGTAGGTGTGTAAGAAATGTAAAAACACAGCTGCAGGGTTCACATAACTACCCTGATAGTCTCAAAATCCCTTGACACGCTCTTTATGGAAACTCTGGAAATACATTTTCTAAAGCAAGTCATTATTCATATATGGAGGGAAACAACTTGTCTAAATGTATGTAGAGCTATCCACTGTGGCCAGGTAGGGGATTATTTCATTCACAGCAGAAAAAAACCAATTTATATGAATACTTGCTTACTGCACAACCAGTTCAAGTTGACTTTGCTGACTGATTGCTGACTGCACACACAAAGTGAATCTAATTTAGTAGAACCTCTGGCTAAGCAGTAGTTTCTCGCCCATTTTCTCCCACTAGCAGGGAAGAAATCAATTCTCGGACATCTATGACGTTCGGGAGATGCTCGTCTTGTTTTTTATTTATTTTTTATTTTCACACTTCTTTTTGCATTTTAGCTTGTTAGGAGTTCTGTGATGGCTGGCCAGGAAACTGGGTTCTGATTAATGGAGGGAAATTCTTGTTGTCCACCCCATAATGAGAGAAGACAGAGGTGAGAACAGCTCAATAGGAGAGATAACCACTCTTTGATCCAAACGGTCATGCAGAACCTAGAGTCGCTGCATCGTCAGAAAGTGGGCTGTCAAGCTCCTTGCTTTTACATCTCTCCTCATAAACTTTGAAAGGGACAAAGAAGCTTTAGGATAGATACATTTGTTTTATGTAAAACTAAGCCAATTTGAGTTGAAGTTTGTCTTTTGTTAATAATATAGTTCACAAATGATAGCAAACTGTCTGCCCTTTGAGCGTATTGTTTCCAGATCACAGCCTGCAGACAATTGCAATATAATAATTGACTTCTTACACTCAGTTACACACAAACAGCAGCCCAGCGATACGCCATCTTCACACATTTTGAAAATATTAAACTGTCTAAGTGCCATTTCTGAATCCCCACTAACAAGACCCATCTCAACTTAAGATGTCTTGTTAAATTGAGACCTTGTTCCCCAGTGGACTTAAATGTAAAACATATCTCTACCCTTGACAAGCAATGTTAATCCATTTAGTGTAACGAACTAACATGTCCCTAATTAAAATATGCCTTTTAATGATACATACTGACATCCTGGAAAACACTGTCACGCTTCCCTCCTTTAATACAGGAAAATGCTAATTGCTTCAGTAACACTGGTGTTCAAATCCCAAGGCTACGTCCACATCCTGAGGGAGATGGTGTGTTGGGGTTTTGAAACCTCTGTTCAAAAAAGATCCCCTTAAATGCATTGTTTCTTGAAGACTGTTTTGGCCATCAGAAAATGTCAGGGAGCTTCAGGCACTGACACTGTTGACTTCCATTCATTTACAGACATTTAATTTACCAGTCAGGAACCTCCTGGCCTCACTCTCCACCCCTTCAGTCCACCACTTCACTTATGGGTGCTGGAGGACAGATACAGAGCATCACGCTTCCCCGTCCCATCCCATGGCAGCTCATTTAAAACAAATCAGGCTGATTGCTGAGTTTCTGCGCTCACAAGGCCCAGGTGATAAAGCAATTAAAGCCCTCTAATTCTTCGGTTCAGAAAGGGCCAGTAGGTAATTAACTATATACAATGAAATCCTTTTGTTACCTCTCGGTTTTCTCCGCATTTGATCTTTGTTTCCTGATGTGTGAGGCTGTTCGTTTGATGGGCAGTAAGGGACAGGTTCATGTGGGTGGGGTCTGCAGCCCTCTGTGGCAGGGACCCTGGATGAGAGTAGGGCTTTAGTTAATAGGCTCTCTCTGGACAGATGAGGTCCATTAGGAGGTTAATTTAAAAATGAATAGAGGACGCAGAGAGAGAGAAAAAGAGATGGTGACAGAGAGAGAGCTGAGCACAGACCACAGACCACACACGGAAAAGGTTAAATATATCATCAAATATTTATTTTTCTCAGAAACAATGCTGCTAATTAAGCACGTGATAATTAAATAACCACAGATCCAGAGGAACCATTAAAGCAGATTTTCACAAATGACCAAATGAAAACAAGGAAGCCTATCACTTGCCATCCATGAGGCCATTTCTTAAACATTGAGGCATTGTTCAGATGCATGGACTGCAGCCCCTGCCTCCCAATTTCCATTTCTTTCCCCCCTGCAGGAAGGCTGAATCTGATCCGGACCCATTGGTGTGTGGATAATGAAGGGGTTACCAGGAGCTGGGAGAGGCCCAGTAATTCCCCGCACCGGGGGAGTGGGTTTTTGGGTGGGGTTTGGATGAGTACCCCTGCTCCGTGATGCATGCACTCATGTGAGCTGGTGACAGCCTTTACCCAAATCCAAGGCCAGACATAGACGCTGCATGTATTATAGAGAGATAAAGTACAGAACCTGGCTTCAAACATTTTATTGCTGCAGCTTTGTTTCCATACAAATGGAGCTCATGCTGTATACATTAGTATATGTATTACTTTGATCATCTGTATATATGAGAGAGGGTTGTTTTGCATGTATTTCAGTTACAGTGCAGCACTTGGCAATATGTGTGTCGCAGGATGGATTTGACTCAAACAACTGATAAGAACATGAACATAAAATTTCCATTAAAGACATGTAAATAAAATCTCAGTCCCTTATATGTTGAGTTCATCATCCTGGTTTTTCAGTAGATGCGGGAGTGACCCGGCTCAGTCTAAGGTCACAAAAATTTGCATGTCATCTGGCAAAATGGTTAGCCAATGTGTGGGCGTCTCCCTGAGGGGGGTCACCTTAAACATCAGTGTTAAGGTACCAAGAGACCCCCATGTACTCCAGGGTTAAGTATCCCCACTTCATTATGATAAAGATGTTAACAACTACCCAACCTACCAACGATGTCAATAGACATTGAGTACTGGCTCTATCCAGCCTGACTCGCCCTCTCTAAGGACCCGGCATGAGCCTCCATCCATCATCTGAATACTCGAATCATTGCAGATCATTATATTAACAGAGAAAGAGTCCTGGTGATTGGCCGTGATTGTTAGATCACAGGTATCCGAGGGGTGATCCATCACGCTAGGTGGCACGCTAACACCTCTGTGTGATGGGGTTCACCTCAGGGGTCAGGGCCAGGTCAGCCAGAAGAGAGCCCCTCCGCAGAGAATACCTCCAACATTCCCAGTTACTTACCAAAGGCTCCTAAAGTATAAGGGATAACTCTTTAGTATTTCCCGTTTGATTAGCCTCGTTGCATTAGCAATCAGAAAAAATATATAGATTTTTCAAAAAGGTTCCGATATTAATAAAGCACATCCAGAGACAAACTGAATCCGTTACTATCTCTTCACATCAGAAGTACTGTCTCTGCTTCACAACACGAGATGATCCACTGACCCCATCCGACTTGTTTCTCAAAACTGGTGCAACACAACACAGTAACCCGAGGCTATGTGTTGTCATCCAAATGAGATAAGTTTATTTTCCCGTGACCAGCATTTGTTCCATCAGCCTGTAGGGTCGCAGACCACACTAGGAAGCAGTGGGGAGTCCTTCTCCGCACCTGCAGCTCTAGCGAGGTGGCCCGCTAGCGAGGAAAGGCTTTGGCCGCTGCCCAAATATCTGCCTGCACCTTCTGTGCAAACGCACGAGCCTTAGGAAACCAGGAGGCAGCAATATTGTGGAACAAATGTCCTCTAATGTCAACCTGCTGGTCTGGGATCCTGGGTGGGGCCTCGTTGTCCCATCCTAACACTTTTCTGCTCTTAAAGTCTGACGCTGGATGGTGAGCAAACAGGACAGTGTTTGTGGTGAATAAACAGGCCACACCTACAGAATGGTCACACCAGCATCAGGGTGCGCCAGCTCTACCTGTATGGGACCTTTTATAAGGACCAGCATCTATTAAGCACTGAGAAATATTTATACCAGCAGACAAGGAATGTACAAATGTTGCCTTAAACTCATAGTATTTAATTACTATATCTTTCTGCCAAATAATAAAACAACAGCATTAATAAAATGCACTTGTTAGCATCATATTATATAGGAGATGTGTATCGTTCCATTCAAATGTATGTTTGCAAATCCAGATTCTGTAATTCATCAGTCAATAAAGTGGGTTTTTTTCAGTAGAATCGTAGAATTGCTGTTTTTAAAAAGATTTTCAAGAGGGCATTTACAGATTCTTCTACAGATCTTTGATTTATCATTACAGCTCACCAAAGTCATCCACTGTGAACCTGATGTCCATTCACGCTGTTGTAAAGTTTTAAAAAAGCTTGAACATATGGAGATGATGTTCGGGAAGCTCTTACTGTTCTCAGAAACAAAGTGCAATTAAAAACAGATCAAATTATACACATTGATTCACATTTCACCATGGTACACTACCGTTCAAAAGTTTGGGGTCACCCAAACAATTTTGTGTTTTCCATGAAAAGTCACACTTATTCACCACCATACGTTGTGAAATGAATAGAAAATAGAGTCAAGACATT
>JAVQJL010042743.1:0-19331 GCA_036024295.1 Nannoperca obscura
CTACAGGACAATAATGGAAAACAAGTGATATTTTGTGCATAATAATAGCAGCGTACCTGGACAAGCAGCTAAGATGACAAAATAATACGTATTTGTTCAGCCCATTACAACAGCACAGCTTGTTAAACCAAAGCCATCTAGCTCAAACACAACATTACTGCTAAGTAAGGAAGTTATGTGTAAAGAAACTTCCATTCGTATGGACTTTCTCCGCTCTCCTCCGGCGGACTTCAAAACTGCCTCTCGTTAACTGACGGCATGTTGCCAAGCTGTCACTCACATCACAACTGGCCAATAGAAACGTCTTTCAGCGTAGGTCCCGCCCACGGAATACAGCAGGACAAGCAAGAGTGTGGAAAGTTTCTCTTTCAAACCATTTTTTGGACTGCTTTAAAAAGAAACAAAAATCGCTCCATAGGAGTATTAAACATCCATATGTGTGCAATGTAGGGAACTAAGGTGTAATGAAGGAATGAATTTTCATGTAAAGTTTTACATTTCATTTTAGGTAGCTGACATGATGTGAGCTGACAGTGTTGGCCCAGAGTAACTGATAATAAGTGCAATAACCGAATAAAATCTGAATTACTGGATCACCAAGAGTCTAATCAAACAATAGCAAGGAGTCCAATGCCTGTGACAAAATTATTCAAAGAGATGTCAAACAACATTACTCTTGTTTCATTAGTATTTTTTAGAATAAATAATAAAATACAATTTATTGAAGTCAAGTGACTCTGTCGTCACACATCAGTTAGCTTTGTTGGATTGTGCTTTAATGTCTTTTATTTACTGGCATATTGAAAAATTATGGCTTGAATTACCATTTCCTTTTATCTTCTTTACGTTTTTTTTGTTTTTGTTTTTTCATTTCTGTCATTAGATTGAAGTTGTAAATGTTATTCACAGTATATTTAACACCAGAAAGTGGTACAGCAAAGTGCATGCATGTCTTTGTGGAATATTTTGTAGTAGAAGTTTGGGGACAACTTGCAGGACTAGTTTGTAAACTACTGTATCTGGCAAGCTAACTGCTAACACACTAACCGTTAGTGTGTTAGCAGTTAGCTTGTCTAAGCTACAAAAGCTTTCTCCATGTTGGACCTACTGTCTGTCCTTTTCATCAAAGGTCAGCACCTAGATGGCTTGCTATCAGTTAACAGTCCAAATTCATGTGTTAAAGTTCAACTCAAAGTTCAACTTGATGCTAAAAATGCTTCATTGGAATGACTTGATTTTGGTGCAAAATGTCATCAGTTTTAAATGCTGGTGTGACCAGCCCTTAAGTTATCTTAAGGTAGTATGTGAAGAGCTACAAAAACCATCCAAGCAAAAGTGACGTAGGCTACCACTAATGGAGGTGAGCTATGTTTACGTCTGTTCAGTTGCCACAATTAGCAGTTGGAAATCTGAATGGTATATGCAGTAGGCCTATATACCTTCTTAGTGGTCTCAGCCCTCCATTCAAGTTTTACATCAATAGACATCATGCTACTGGAACCCTTTTGATAGACACACAATTCATAAAATGAATTAAAAACCTTACATGCAGTCAAAACCATTGCAGCCCTTTATTACTTACTTAAACACTCTAATAATAGACCTCAGTCTGAAAATGACTTTGAGTGTAACCATTTATTGGATAGGACTTGTCCCTGCCTTCACTTCAAGGACATAATTGTTAAAACTAAAGAAGACGGTAACAGCAGCAGTCATTACAGTCTTTTAATGGGTTCATGGTCCTGCTTTCTTCGCTGTGCCTCCATCCTCCCAAGCCAATTTTCAAAGTTTGAGTGCAGCATGTAGGGATTACTAACAGCAAGAAAGGCCATGGCAGCGGTCCTTAAGTTGCCCTGGAAACTTTACCTCAACACAAATACTTCAGTTAGCATTCAGGGTCCAATGCCGCCAGTGAGAGTCACAGCCCATTGAAAGTTGAGCAGTGTACTTGAAATTCATGCTTGACATGGTGCTGATGCAACTTCATGATGCTGTGTGTGTGGCAGCAGCCGGCAGTGACTTCAGCAGCGAGCCAGAGACCATCTCAGTTGCAGCTCTCTCTGCACTCTTGTTGTCACGGTGCCTGGTTTAGCCTCAACACAAAACTGTTTCAGTCGAAACTTCTCAACAAATTAGTTCTCTGAGTTTGTAGAGGATGAAGCAAGTGACATCCAAAGAAAGACTTATATTATGAATTGTTGGTTCTCAATGTGGTATCAGGCAGACCATTGTGAAATACTTTGAGTACGCTAAATTATTGTTATATAGAGGATGCACAAAATAACCGACAGCTGTAAAATATAGTGCAATGCTATGCAAGCGTAATAATGTAAATGTTACCTTTCTAAAGAAATGTTCCGTTTTCTAGGAGGTGTTGAACACACTTTATGGTAATTATTCCCACTTTACTCTGTTGTGTTGTTATTCAAAGAACCTCTTAAATGTCCTTAAGTTAGTTTTGGTGACAGCCTCTTTCTGACCACTGTTGCTTTTTGCCAAGACTTTCACTTTCCATGTTGCATCATTTTGTAGTGTTGAAGAATAATAGGCCAGCAATGAGCAACAACTCTGGCCTCTTTACACCTCTAAGTTGCCTAATGATGCCTTTAAAAAATTACTACGAGATGGTGACCGTCAAAGCAGAAACTTACTGCAGTTTAGTATTCAGCTTACCAGGGCTGCAGGTTACAGATGGTCAGTGAAAATAAATTTTTCATTCATTTCTGTTTAATAATAGAACACCTTTTATGACACCATCATAACACAGAATTAACATAATGTATAAGAAAGTTCACATTGTATTTTTTATATGCACAAAGAAATGTAAGTTGTTATATGAGCCACTTTACAAATGTAATGCAGTAAATGTGCCAATATTAAGGTTTTTCCTTATTTCTAAGATGAAATGAGATTATAGTCAGTGAGCTGCATAATCATGTAATTTATCATAGTGAACAAGCTCAGTGGTCAATGAAAGTTTTACTCTTAAATAACGTACGTACGGAAGCCAAATTGCATAATTACATTTATTTATATAAGTTTTTCTTTCCAGACTACTCTGGAACTCCTAGATATGACTTTGTTTAGGCAAAAGGAGAAATTATAATACAGGGAATCACATTATGAAGACGTCTTTGAAATAGCATAGCGTAGATTGTTTAGGGATATGAAGTTACAGAAAAGATATAACAGTAAAATGAACATATAAAATGTGAAAAATATAAATTGTTAAAAGACTCTTTTGGTGGCTAATCATGGCAGGGCTGAGAGGCAGCAGGGTGGGGTTGGTAGTGCCTCTGGAATTAGGAATCAGAATTCCTAAAATCTTGGCTACAGCCTTGTTGCCAGATAATGTTCCCAAAATAAAATTTGGTTCAGTTTTTCTTGTGCCCCTTTGTAAAATTAGAAACTTGCTTGGGCAGTTAAATGTTCAACATATTCAGGTTTATTTTTTATTCCTCAACCAAAGTCAAGAATCATGTCAAATTCAGATCAGTGATAAGCAATGGTCACAGATTCAGAGCTTGTAGTTGTCCCAAATTACTCTGTCTTCTATAACTCATTTACATGTAAATCCAAAATAAAACAACCTTTAACCCACACAATGGATGAACAATCAAGTACCAAATGAAATATCTAGTGAACTGATTCTTCATATCACCACGTGGTTGCCAGGTCACTGTCAGCAGGGCACCAATGTAAATGAACTGCCTCAGTGGAAAAACAAAGGTGAGTAATGAACCCATCAGCTAGGTTTGATCAAAACTGATCTAGTGTTGTGATCAATCCTTTGAGCTACCTCTTATGTACTTTATAACCTCCAAGCTTATTGGTTTTATCTGTCACACAAGACAACAAAACACCACTGACACCACTGACAATTCTCAACTCTTTAAATTAGAAGACATAGAACATATTTTAATGGCAGTGTTGTACACTCATTTAATTTGACATGTATTGGAATTGGTCTTTGAAACATAGATTATTTGATGTTCACATTTGCTGACATTTTTAGCCAGCGTTCTTGTTTTTTTTATAAAATGTCTCTCGTCGCTGGTGGCAGAGCCTGCCATTCCTGCCTAATATGCAAATATACACAGAAAATGATACATGTTGGGTACAAATCACTACAAAAAGCCAGGGATTTCATCTCCTGCAGTGATGCCTCCAGCTTGGGCGGGTGCCCATCAAGTCTGTGATCACTCACCAGTGGGAAGCCGGTGAGGGATCATGTCCTTCATGGTGCCGTAGCAGCACATACTGTTGTGTCAGATTGCTGCTGTGGAGTTGGGACCGGGGGGACAGCATTTACATCTGTGTGATATGCTTTTCAGGTAAGACTCATCTCAGGAAACTCGTCCCTCCACCCCAACAGTTGGATTTGGCAGTAAAAAGAACAGTAGGATGGGGAATATTCAGATCCAAAGTAAAAGAATGTGCTCTGATTTTTCTGTTTGTTTTTAATGATCAACTTACTACGTAGCATTAGCTGCAGTTACATGGACAATATTTCTTCATCCCGATTGAAATCATTCTGAGTAGAGATTCTAACTTAATGGTTACATGGAGGCTAAATAATGTTAAGGTGGATCGGCCACAGAGCAGTTGGGTTTGCCGACCATGTTTTTATTTTCATAAATATATATATATGTATATCTTTTTTTTAATTAAGACTGGGCTATTATTTCTATAATTGGTAGAATATTATAGCCCATGTAAATGCAGCTAATGACCATAACATGTTACTTACTAAGCACTTGGTTTCTTGCCAAGAATACCATTGATACCACTCTATTTGTTCATTAAACATGAAGCTACAGCTAAGAGACAATTAGCTTAGCTTAGCATAAAGACTGGAAAAATGGGGAAACTGCTAGCTAGTTAAATTTATTCAAAAACCAAAGTATAAAAAAAAATATATATATATGGTTTTACAAGGGGTTATGTGGACTCTCTGGTTGCCTGGCAACCTCATGGTGACAATAAGCCTGTAGAACCAACTAACTCGGCAAGAAAGCAAATAGGCATATTTTTCAAAACATCAAACTATTCCTTTAACTGTAAGGTAATGTTAGGTACTAAGAGTGATAATACAATCATCTGGATGAAGGAAGGACTTCATTGAATAAGTGTTGCTCTGCAGTTCAGCTAATTTTACACCAAATAACACATAATGACTTGCACAGGGAAATAACACAACCTTTGAAAATCCTTTGAATAGAATGATAACTTACGGTTTGTGATCAGCAGCCAACAGGCTCCTGAGATCAGGTCTTCACACACCGGGGGAGTTCTTTTAGTGCGATTAATTTGCCCTTATAAAGACACTGAACTCAATGACAACGTGTTGAGCAGCTTCACTGGATGCAGGATCGTGAGGTACTCTGTAGCTTTTTACCGAAGCACTGCACATAGACTACCCAGATTAGCACAAGAAATATTCACAGGCAAATATTTCAAATCTTTGTGTCGTTTATTCGTAACATCACTGCTGTGTGAAGGCCTATAGAGCCGAGCAGGAGATGAGCAGTTCAATGGCTGGGCTAGCAGATGCTCAAGTTACATCCCCTGCCACCCCTCCACTTTCAAAGTAGACGTACAAGCCCACAGGGAGCTGTGACATGTCTCGCAGGATAGGCAGTTGTGCTTTATGAGCAGTTTATTGAAAACACAGCAAATGCATTTTCACAATGAAATCTTTACATAAAGCAGCTGGAGACATACAGTATTTTTCACTGTATTAGAATGGAAGTTGATAAAAGTTGGTCTTTAACAACACTGAAGCTGAAATGTCACATTTCTGTGAATTTTGAAACTCATTTAGCCTTTATTAGATACAAAAGATAGGACACAATAGCACAAACATCATACAATTTAATCTAAGTCAAGAAAGTAGCCCTGCAGTAAATGCTGCTTTTGTGAAGCTTCTTATGTTTTGTTATGTTAATTTAAAGTGGGATCACATCAGAGAGGTACTGATTCAATTCAGTGGTTATTTAGAGGCTTATTAGACTGCATTACATTGTAACGTTCAACTGAATTTGAAGGAAAGAATGGTAGCACGGGTGCTAGCTTTCATGGTTACTGTAGATAAGTAACCTCTTATCAGAATCATCTTTTATGCAATGAGAGAAAAAATATTAAAGAAATGGAAGAACCGTGAATCTGTTCTACTTGTCAAAAATGAAATAACATCTTCCTTTCACCATTAAGCCATACATGTTCTACCTTTACAGTCTTTAAAATATTTCTTTTTCAGTAGTTCATACAAAAATAGTAAGAACAAGATATACATGTCAATTGGCTCTGTGCATAAAATACTGCTGATTTGCCACAGGTGCACATGACGACGAGGTCGTGTCTTCTTAAGTGTTTGTGTAATTTCCAGGGAAGCTTTGACTGCACATAAAGAGAGGGTCCATGGAGGCCACTTTGGCAGCGATAAAAGAATGTATACAGTGGAGGACTGCTGTTAGGTTAGCAAACTCGAGTTCCTGGAAAGTAAAGAGTGACGCATCAGTTAATACATGATGTTTACCAGTCACCAGACACTTCAATTCAGTGAGTAACAACTAGTGCAAAATAACCTGACTAAAATTCAACATGTCATTGCATTCTTTTAATTTTGATGTAAAAAAAAAGTATTTTTATTACCTTCATTTCTATTTGCTTGCTTTCAGCATTCTTGAAAAGGAGTTTTACCCTGGTTTTCCCGTCATCAGAGGAGCCTTTAAGTTGAGAGAACTTATATCGCCACAGTACGCTCTACATGGGAGGGGATTACAAAACATAGCAGCACAGGGATTTCAATAAGTACCAAGTCTGACTTCACAGAGACCTGCATGATCAAGACATGACATTTTAACGTGCAATAGTACTTTGAGGAAATGTATAATTTATAACAAAAGAACATTAGTACTTTGGAAATAAGTGCTGTAGCATTCTTGCAGTGATTCAATGAACATAAAATCCAAAACGTAGCCACAATAATTTCAAAACGTATGCATTTAGAACAACATCAAACCATTCTCTGAGACATCAATATTTATTCTTCAAGATCTGTGACATTTGCTATCTAAGAGGCTATCTTTATGTTTTGTTTGTGGCTATTTCAGAGTTCTTTAAAATGCATTTTCAAATACAATGGAAGTCTGTGTGAATACGGACAAGCACAGTATCAATACAGAAAAAAGAGATGTCAAACTGCAGTTTCCGGAGATATTCGTGGTAGAACGGCACAGCACTGGGATGTCGACAACAATTGTGAACTCAGTAATACTTCACCTTTGAAGTGCCTTCTGAGCAGGTGAAGCCTGACCCAAAATCTATGGTGAAGCACAGCACATTCCCCTGGCTGCTGCACATGTAGCTTTTGGACTGTTGAAAGAGAAGTGATAGTAATTAACATTTAGATTTTCATATTTCATTCAAGACAACAGCTATGCATAAAGACCAAAGCAGCACATATCACATATTACTTGTGAGTATGGCTGTTCTGTATGTAAATAAATGATACCTTAATATAGCATCCCACTATCGACAGGGAGGAATAAATTATTCACTTAGTATTTATCATACTTCTCTCAGTGTTAGCCCTCATTTATAGTCTTCTTTAAGAACATGGAAAAATAGTCTGTTACCCCTGCAACACTTGTCACAGCAGGAAAAGCAGAAGTGTAACTAATATAATTTACAATGGCTCCATTCTTTTTAGCTGTGCTAGTACACCAAGCCAGTGAAGCAGCATTCACAACTGCAGGGCGCGTGAACTGGCACATCTGAGTGGAATGCAGCCATTGTTAATGTTATTAGTTACACCTGTGTTGGACACGTCAGAATGTCCACTGTAAGGAAGGTCCATTAGGAAGTTATATTTTATGGAATAATCAGGCTGAGGTCACTCAGGACTAACTTGTGAAATAATCCTTAATTGAGCATATAAAGGCCAGCTCACACCAGCATTACAAACGGCAACATTTCTCAGCAAAATAAATACATTTTAATGAAACCGTGACAGCAAATCTGCATCGTTGACCAATACAAAGCCAGCTTGGCAGAGCTGGAGAGTCCAAGATGCAGGAAGCTGTCGCAGCCTATTAGCTGTGTTGCTCCATCCAGTTTTATTTCTCCTGAAAAGAGGCTAACTGACAGTTAAGAAGCTCATTAGCTCAGAAAGCTTTTTTTCCCTCTTCAATGACTCGTTGAATGGAATTATGTAAAATAACTAAATGTCAGGGAGGAGTAAACACCACAGAAAAGACAGAAGAGAAAGTAGCTAAGGGAGCTATTGTGACTGACTACTGCAAACATGCCAAACTGGGGCAACTTACAGGATTTCTGAACATTAATGTTCAAATATTTTAGTAGTACCTCTTACTGCTACAGGAGTTGAAACAGACAACAAGTGTTATTTGCAAAAGGATGAGAAGTCTATACTGTAATGTAGCTGTAGACCATGTTGATAGGCCACATTACACACAGGTCTGATTATGTGGATATCAACAAAGAGCAGTAAACTGTAAAATGTGAACCCATTTTGCAAGAAGCAACCAGTGTTACGTAATAAACCTCAATTTTCTCTCCCACCTCTCAGTGTTAGAACAAGTTGCTGTATGTGTGAAACATTATTGTATCATGAATCCTCATACAGACGCTTGTTGTTTTAATGGTAATTTCTTTTCTTTTTAAATATATATACACACACACACACACACTCACAATACTACTTTGCCCATGCACATATTTTACATGTAGAGCTCTCATCTGACATGTTAGGCTTGGAAGATCTGATAGCAAGAGCAGATCAGATTTTTTTTTGTCCTGCATGCAGCCTGTGCGGCTTCCTGATAATGTCAAGAAACTCGACAGAGGAAATCCATTTTCGAAGTCATAAATCTTTAACATTCATTTTGCTGCTGCAACACAAACAAGCATGTGTCTCACATTTTTTTTCACAGGTCTTTTGAAAGCACTGATGTGTAAGCTTTCCACTCTCTGTGGAGCAAAATCCCTTTAAAGGCTGTTCTTGCCACATGACTTCATTTTTTTGCGGTCTCGTCCACTCAATTGGAATACCAAGACATGTATTCTAATTTTGTATTTGTGTTACATATTCCTTTTATTTCCACCTCACTTGATAACACAGCGGGGAGTGCAGTGAATACAGCATAGGACTGTACAGTCCTTTCACCGAAAGTCTTTTCTGCTCACAGACCTCAACTCTCCTGTCTTTAGTGGTGTTGTGAATTCAGCTGTGACAGAGATAAAAAAAAAAAAAAACTGTGGCAGGCCAGCCACTAAGTTCTTCCTGTCACATGTAAAGACTGTGTTGTGACATGGGGAGCAGTGACTACAGTTCACTAATTGGGAGGGATTTTTCTGTGGGAATTAGCAACATGTAAGGGAACATGGCTTAAAAAAACAAACAAAAAAATCTCCTTAGCTAAGTCTGACAGAACCAAGGGCATGTGTGGGGAATATTATAAAACAGAGGGCAGGTGCGCTCAAGTGTGTGTAGTGTCCTTTTATAGTTTGGTCACAATGAGTGAAGGAGCTCTGGGATGAGATGACCACAGCAAAAATATTTTAAAATTGGTCACAAATAAAAAGACTTTTGGATACAAACACCAGCACCAACTGTGAATACATCTCCCCTCCACTCCAAAATGTGTTTTTCTTCTTGTTTGAGCTTCACTGTACAGAATGATGTCTGTGCACAGTTTGAAACTAGAAGGATGTTTTCACATTCGGCTGCTGAAAGTGGAACGTTTTTTATGTTTCAGGGGCGGGGCCTGCAGGCATGATTTGTGACATCACAAACAGTTTGGAGACAGCCAACCCTGGTCCAATATTCAACTTATACTGTGTGAAGTTTGTGAAGTGTAAACTGAGTAACACTCTAACACTGAGAAGAGACTTTACAGTGAAGTAGAATTAGTTGTGTATATTCATAGATACTGGAATTTTTGATGAGCTAGAAGGAGTAAAAGCCTCTTAAAGATTTTTTATGGGGAAATTATATTTTTTGTGAAAAAAATAATCAGACACATTGTTGTTCCAAAGTGACTTTTGTGTGTTTTGACATGTGTCTGGATCTTTAATGAGTATGTCAATACCAAGCTAAACAGCGCTGTTCCACTGATCTCTTCTGGCTCAAAATCTGTTCCACCTTACCACACCCAGCATCAGTGTGAGAAGTGGACAACAGTGTGCTCTTTTACACCTGTAACCACACCCAACAGTGATGTCACAGTGCACTGACCACACCCAGTGTACACCTTCATCCACTGGATGTCAGCCAAAAACATTCTGCAGGTATTAAATAAAGAGGTGCAGGAACTAAAATTAGTCCTAAAACCAGGAAATGGGTTAGCATTTTTGCACTTCTGGTTCCCTCGTCTCGAAGTCAACGTGTCTCTTGAATGGGGTTTTGGTTCAATGCCTGAAATAAGGTCTGTGGTTAACACAAGCTTAAGAGATTTTCACATTTTGTTCTACAACATAAAATATGTCAATAAATGCAATAGACTTGTGAATGTTGAAGCTTTTAGGTGTAAAAAAAGGTTGGTTGCTAACAAGTGGCTAAATGAGGTTGTCAGGACATCAAACAGAAACTCATCTACTCACTCGTCCACCTTTACAGCCTTGTTATGTTTAAACTCTTCAAACTATTCTAACTCAAACCTTCCCAAATGCTTTTGTAGAAGAGGTAAGTGTGTAAAACCAAATAACAAGTTGGAAGTTTGGTGGTGGTGAGGTTAAAGTCATGACCGTGGTGTAGTTGGTTTACAGCCTAACGTTAGCTTTTTACTTCTGGTGATTGCATTTACACTTCAACACTGAACATACATTCAAGTGTCAAACTTTTGTTTGCCACTGAGAATATTTTCTACAATAATCCAAAGGAAAAATCCCACTGGCTTTTTGCTGAAAGAACCAGGACGATGCTAACTGACGGGCTGGCCTACAAAAATACGTCATCCCTACGGTACTCTATTTAGAGTACTATTTAGCCTATTGCTGTCTATGAATACTACATGTATTGTTTAAGTTATTATTGTTAAAATGCCTTATTATAATGAACAACCCATCTAATATGTCTGAGCTTAAACATTTGTTTTAATGTTTTTTGGGAAATCTGTATCTCTTTAACAAGCTGATAGATCAATTATTATCGATCAAAAATAACTGGCCACGAGATCACTTAACTCAAGTTGCTGCTGAAGAAAAGGAAAATGGAGGCAAATACAATTCAGGTGGTGATAGTGCGCTTGACATATTTCAACATATGTCAACCATCAGCTGTATTTGTGCGATGTGCAGGCAGCCATAAGAGTGAGTTTATCAGAACTTTGTTGCAGAACAGCTGCATGCTGCAGTCAAAAACAACAGTGTTAGAAGAGTGGGAGTGTAATGTTGTGGGCTGTGAAACTCGGTAAAGAATGAAGCAGTAAGAGAAAATTAGCAATCCAAGTTGAGTTAGTTCTGTGCTGAATATTTTTAACTAATATTTTAACTATGAACGTGTGTGTTATTTAAATTATTTACTTACAGTAAAATGTGTTTACCTGCAGTTCAGGATATCACTTGCTTTTTCCAGGCAAACAAGAGGATATTACAAAATTCTATGGCAGGTGTATTTAGCAACTAGAAGACCCCCAAAATGAAATATGACACAACTTGACCGCTCGCTGTGATCTAAAAGACCCCATCAGTGCCTTGTTGGGTTTCATCATCTCCAAAAAAAGAAAAGAAAAAGCAAATGGGAAAAATGAGAGAAAAAAAAATGCAGGCTGGACAGTTTTGTCACATATACCCCCTACTTCTACCCCATCAGGGTAGTTGTGTATGTAATGCCCACAGCCAGTCAATTTGAAGGTTATCCTAAGTTGGACCCTGCTGAGTGCCCCTCAGAAGCCACAGGAGGCTAGCCTAATTGGCTAGAGAACATAGAATCACAAGAAAACTGAAATCCTTCATCACTTTCATTGGTTTCCCAAAGGATGGTGTCCCACATTTGCATCATTAAAGACTGAAAAAATGCTACATTATCATATTCCATACAGTTTGCTTTTATACTGTTAAGGGGAAACTGCTCATGCAAACCTGACTTAGTAAGAAGTGTAGACTCACTTTTAGAGTTGTCCCACTGTCAGTCAACATATCAATAGCCCTGGTCCTTATGAACAAGTGAACTATAACCCATCTTTAAATGTTATAGCAATCCAAGCAACATTTGAACATTACTTTTGGCTATGCCCCATTCTTCCTAATGGGAAATGAGTCTCACAAGAGTTGACTAAATAGCTGCCTGTGTTATTTATTAGTTATAATACTTTAGCGAACTATTCCTATTCTAGGTTATTTAAGTAAAATCTGAGTAAAGTTACTTTAAGTAAGTCTTGTTGTTATCAATTTTCAGCTGTTATTTTTTGATTATGAGCTTACAGCTGCTGTCAGTTTCATCAAAAACCACAGAATAGATTGATGAGTTGTGTTACTGTTCTGTCATAAGCTCCCATATTTGATACCTTCACAATACTGGTAAAATTTATTTTAAAGCAAATTTTACTGGATGAATGTAAATTCCATATGTATATATAATCCATCATACTTTTGTTTCTAATACTGGCAGTCCTTGTTATTCAGAAAAAGAAAATGGGCAATACAACCATATTTTAAGCTAAAAAGGGACTTTTAAGAGGAACATAACTGGAGGTAAGAAAAAAAAGCTTTTGGCCTGGGACTGAAAGGGTTAACCACAGCTTTTATAATTGTTCTGGGCCAATCATGTATCATAAATCTGAAAACCAGTCAGATCAGATTCATTAGATCAAGTTTGACAGTAGTTTGACATCAGATCATATTGTTTGAGATGTGTGTCAGTCTGGTTGCTTAGACCGGATTTCAAACACTCCTTAATGTTACTTGCAACTTGACAGTTGACAGCAATGTCACATCCAGAGTGGATTCAGCCCCATTATCTGGCTAAGAGCTAACTGTGTGACTGCAGCATCAAACACCCCTGCAGATTATCATTCCCCTTTGAAGCCGGTGTTGTCTGGTGCAGCAGAGGAGTTATGCATTGGGACTTGATATTGTTGCAGCAAAAGAGAAAGTGGGTAACATATCTATTCTACTTGTTTTTGCTTCTGTGTCAGAAACATTCAACACCAGTTAATGTATATGTCCACACTTTTGCTGTTGACAGCAAGTGATGCAAACAGATTAACATTACCTAAACACACAAATCCAACCAGTCCACTTGAACTTTCTCACAGACTTTCTTCCTTTCGCTCAGGGGGTGATCCTTTATAAAGGATTCTTATCTTGGTGCTGAAACCTTTGCTCCTGTGCCTCTTTAATCATCCTACTGTACTGGTGCCATCTATCATGTAGCACAAGGTGCACAGAGGAGACCTAGATAATCTAATTAATGCTCAACTTCATAAGGATCTACTGCCAAGTTTACAATCTAATCTCTACATGGCACTACTGAATCGGATATATTTCACCAACAAATCATTAAGTCAAGTCATTAACATTCTCATTAATGATAATAAACTAGACTGCATTATTGTATGGGAACTTGGCTAGCATCTGAAACTACCAAATACAAGTGTAAGGTTTCAACTTTCAAGTCCCCTACATGGATTAGCCTACCATATATCTTATCCATTGTTTTCTGCATCTATTTGTAGTGTTATTGACCGTTTGCTAAGCTTGTTACTTTTGCTATGCCTGGGAAGCTTTCTGTTCTTGCCTTGCACATATTCACAATGACAGCAGGGGTTGATTTACAGCTCAAACTTCTACTCATTTTTTAAACAATGGGCCCTTGATATCATACAGAGGTAGACAAAAGCAGGTTTTTTTTATTTCTGGCCAGTAACAGATAGTTTATCCAACTAAAATGACACCTGTCCAATGCAGATTTTATCAGCTGTAGCTAGCAAACTAGTTAAAACTACTAACCGCCATGAGTCACTTAAAAATGTAATGTAATGTCATTACATCAAAGTACCTTTGGATTCTAAGATACAATGTACAGAAAAAAATACGTGTATATTCTGAACATAAAAGATTTGTTGAAGGTCTTTCATGACTTGTGATGTGCAACTGTGTGAGATAATTCCTTCAAACATTAACTGCATATATAGTTAATAATTGTGAATTGGTTCACTCATAAAGTCAGAATTTACTGACAGTCTTCCTTCCTTGGCTGGTTGGTAATAGTTCATTTTTGCCATGCACGGTGCTTTGGGAAATTACAGTATGCACTGCTTGGATAGAGCAGTACCCACAGAGCCTTGCATGAAGAAAATACAATGTGCTCTGATTTTTGAACTGTGGCCCCTAAATCAACACATGGGTTAAATATTTTGTTCAGTGATTCACCTCTTTACAAAGAGAGCATGCTACGACAGCATGTTGGTGGGCAAAGGTGGAGTGGTCTAATTCAACATTGTTTCTACTCAATCCAGTCACATCTAGTGCACGCTGGCACACTTGTTAATTAAATATCTATACTGTTGAGTTTGGAGTGACCAGTGGCCAATGTGAAGCCAATAGATTCATTGCCATTATTATTCTGTCTTTGCGACTCATTACAGTATACATTGGTGTCTACTTCTATGGTTATTACACTGGGTCTTGCCAAATCAGCAGCTGCAGCAGAGAAGAAGCTGCTGGTGAGCTCCAGAGAGCTCCATGTCCAGAGAGGTGACTCTCTGCACTTAGCGTCTTTCAGCTCAACAGGTTTGAAATCTTTGAGGAATGCAGTGGGATAGAGAGGCTGAGTGGACTGGTTACACTATGCTTTAAGAATGAATGAGAAGTTGAACCTAGGGCAGATTCTGGAGCACTTGGATAGGGAATGGATAGGGTGCACAAGGCTCACAAAATGATGTTCAGAGAGGTGAGTACAACAAACTCAGTGTGATGGATGTAACCCTCGCTGCAGAAGATATACTGTATGTTTATTCATTCTATAACAAGTGGCAGGATACTTTATTTCTGTAGCATAATATTGCTTGTGGCAGCCGCCTGTAGAAAAATATTATATTGTTATTTTGGACATAGGGGCTCTGTGGTGTGATGTGTATGGAATTACATATTAGTGAACTTTATTCACTTTATTATTTATTTATGAGAGACAGTACCAAACATGCCTAGGTCTTCCTTATACTTAATGATTGCACTGATCAGGGACATTTCTACTGCACCCATCAATAACAAATGTATCATGGGATAAAGGTGGCCCAATCATATGTATATGAAACTGCGTAACATTAACAGTATGTTCTTTAATCAACAGAACCACCTCAGGAAACGTTCTAGCTAAGGTCAGTCAGACAATTCCACCACAACAAAAAAACATGACAGTGTTAATAGGAATATTAGTAATTTCATCTGCATGTATTTAGTTTCACTTGTACACTAACCAAAATGGCATGCTGTATATAAAACATACAGGCCCGCTCTCCATTTTAGCAATTTTTAAGCTGCAGGAATTAGCATGTGCAAAATTAACTGGATGAATATAATTGAGACCAGCTGATTTAAACTCTAAACTCTCAGTGACCACATGAGCCCTCCGAACATAAAAGGGATTATACAGGGTTCCTAAGACTTTTAGATTGATGGTTTTTGCTAAAGATCCAGTGCTCTGCGCCGGTATAATACTCGCATACACTATTCCAAAGAACTTCTGGTGAAATAGGAAGCCATTTAATTATATCTGGTTCCCATGTTGACCCGGAAAGGATTTCAGTCTGCTAGTGATTCGAATATCTTCTGACAGGTGCTCTGCTTTGTAATATTTATAAATGTCCCTACTTAGGGGTCCCGAGCACCAAAGCCCTCAGGCTTCATAGCATTTTTAGTGTAATCATCTTTGGTTGGTTGCATGTAAGGAGTGAAAGGGTGGGAATGGGAAAAAATTAGAAAAGGTACCCCGGGTAATTTCATGAGGAATCTAACCTGAAATGTGACATACTTTTTCAGTTCCTGAATACAATGTGGGATCATGGCTTGAAAACTACAGACACAGACATGAATCCCGGAAATTATTACAGATGTACTTTTTGCAAGGAGCCCTACGTCTGTGTTTACGATTGAGCTTACTTACAGTAACGGGCTCAAAAAAGTACAAATAGAAGTCAAGCTCTTTTGAGCCTTTGTCTAAATGTTGACTCAAAGAAAGAAGGGTTCTCAGTTTGCTGCTCAGATGGAAAGGAAATCTAACATCTGACTGTGCGGGTGACAGACTGATCACACAGGTGTGTGTTGAATCTTCCCACTGTTCAGACTTGGAGTTTGCTGCAAATACTTTGCCCCAAAAAAACCCAACTTCACATTATAGTGCACAGTAGTGTTTTTGTTCTTTAGGCTTTTACTTTGAATTACAAGTGAATAACTGGCCGTGTTATAGATTCCATGTTTTATTCCTGTAGTGCAACGAATATTTTCATGACATTAAAACAAAGTTATTTTCTGTTTCTAATATTTTCTATAGTGTATTCTGGTTTCATAACAGCTGTGGCAGGAAAGTCTGGATGGACTGTAGAGTGTATGAATACCTATAATTAAATTCTATACTACAATTTTAATAATTTACTTTTGTAGTTCTGAAGTTACCGTTCTATAATATATATTATTTTCTATTAAACTTCAAATTTTGTTCACATTTATTTTTTTGATTATTACTATTATTAATTGTATATATATATTTCTTTTCTTGTTGTCTTAATTTATTATGCATTTTACACGCACATATATACACATACATATAGACACACACATACACACACACACACACACACACATTATAGAGATTAAAAATGAGCTATAATTTGTTTAGACTATTCACAGACTTAAAGCTTTTGTGGGAACATTTGTTTCAGCAGATTGCCATCTAACTGTTGATGTTTGGCAGGTTTCTGTATTCATCGTAAATAATGGAGCTGGCAATTGTTCACTTGTCATTAAGGATTTGATATTTACACACAAAACTGAAGTGGCATAATTGTGTCGAAAAAAAGGAAGGAAAATCTAGGTGCAAGATTTGTGACATCACACATAGTTTGGAAGCCAATCAACTTAGTGTGATATAGAAACTTATATCAGTGCACATACACTGAGAATGGACTTTACAGTGAAGTAGGACACATCTTGTGTCCAGCAAGAAAATGATAGAAATGAATACAATTTGCATATTTGTAGATTCTGGAATTTTTTATGAGCTTGAAGGAGTAGATACCTTTTTATGTATTTAATATGGAAATTTTACTTTCTTTTGGGAGAAACAACATATCAGATACACATTATTGTTCCAAGCAGACGATTTGTATCTATGTTTTAATACATGTCTGGAGGGAGTCTATGTCAATTCAACCTTGTCTTTTATATTGCTCTTCATATTATGACAATTGTGTTTGAAAAATTGTCGTTTTACAATATACATATTACAATACAGATTAGTGTGTAGATTTCGTACTTTCAGAGCAATGTTGTCCACCACACATACAGTACAGGGCCAAAACGCTATATTCTTCAAAACAAACTCCACCCAATTTTAACTGTGTTGGTTATAGGTTAAATATATTTTATTATCCCAGACTGACTGTCAGTTTTCTACTGTGTAGAGGTGGAAAAATCTTCCAAAGTGAGTACACATTCAAAAGATCTGTATATATGAAGGTAAAAATGTACCACAAACAAACCTCAGCAGATATTTCTTGCTCATCTTAGGCACAATTGATTGCATTAGGGTGATTTATTATTTAATACCTAAGGCAATCAACTTTGCTGGATTCCCTGCTGTGTGTTAACACATCAGGTATTGTTAATTTAGGAGGTGAGTCAAAATGCACTCGCACATATTCTGCTTCTTAGGATTGCGAGGAGACATTTCCCAGTTGTATTCACAGAACACGTATGTACTGAAAGTAGCATCAGAGTGTTTGAGCGATCTGACTCATGACAGTAAAAATAGCAAACAATAACCCATTACACACAGTGCAGATGCAGGCTTATTGAATGTGTTGTTGTGTTTGTTGGATCCAGCTGGTACACAAGTACAGGACTGTTAATGGGAGCATAGTGTAGTAAGTAATGAAGATTGAAACACAATCGAACATTAAGACGGCAAAAAGCAATAAAAAACAAGCCTGGCTCCTCATTTCATGTTTGAACCTGTTGATGGACATGAGATGGACTTGTGAGAACTGCTTCACAGTGCACTCTCCACAAGAGTTGGGTTGCCTTTACACTTGCAACACATTTGCTTAAGAGGCAATTTAATGGCTCATTGATGTGAGGACTAATTCTTTAGGTTTCTCAAGCTAAATACATTTAAAGGAACAATAACATTTATGGATAACAGAGTGGTGCCTGGTTTTCAATTTTAAATTCAATTAATTTCTTAATAAGAAAGATTTAAAGCAGCACGGAACCTACAATGTGTCAACAGAAAAGACTTCGACACGTGCAATCACCTCTTACTGATGAAGCATTAAATTGGTAGGAAGGGACAGTTGTGATTAAATAAATCTTTGGTTAACTAGAGAGTAAGCAACACTTTTATTCATAAGAAATGTTTCCCTCATGAACAAATCAGTGCAGTTCTGAAGGGTAATGAGACATCCAGGGTTCCCACACATTTTTACCAATACCCTTCCAAACTTTTCCATATTTTAAAAAGTGCTTAGTTTCCTTGTGGAGTGAACTTCACATCACTTTGTCGTCTCTGTAAAGTAAGCTACTTGTTGTTTACAGTGTGTTGTAGGTAGAGTAACTTGTGTTGCTACTGGCTAATCACACCAGGGTCTTATAATCTCGGATAGTGTTAGTAAGATATTGGTCCGTTGCTGCAGTTGTTTTTGTAGCCGTTGGCTCAGCGTTGTCTAAATACTGAAGTGCTGTGAAGTGTTTTGAATTGGCCACTCAATGCCACGCAGCGCTGTGTTGTGCTAATTGCTTGGGCTGCAATCAGCTGAAGACACTGCGCTAGCTAGCTAGTTACCCTATTTCAGGCAGATCCAGGAGCGGAAGCGGCAGCCTCGTCAGGTGAAGACTCCGGTCATGCAAAGACAAAGGAGTCTACCTGTGGTACTCCACCGAGGAAGGACCACCACTTCTGATAAGTATCACACTACTACTTTTCTGCTCTCATTAAGTAGCACTTAACATTTGTACTTTAAAATGTGCTTTCGTAGTATTCCTGTCCACTATTCCACCCGTAGATGCAGATACTTCACCAAGCGTAAACGCAACATTTCGAACCTCAGTCACTTCCCCAGATCTTCTCCCTCAGCCTTTTCTCTCTCTGT